>JXCR01136476.1:49170-86170 GCA_002079205.1 Phalaenopsis hybrid cultivar | reverse complement strand
AAAATACTACTCATCAAAGATATATATATAATTGATTAGTAGTATTTCGAGCCAAAACGAGCGGAACACGAACGAACAAATATTAGTTAGTGTTGTTCGTGTTCGGCACGTTAACTTAGTGAAAGAGCCGATCACGAGCTTCTTAACGAGCCGAACATGAGTTGTTCGTGAACAACGAACCATTTTGACAGCCCTACCTCTAAGTTAGTTTTAATTTTAAAATTTAGATTAATTTTTGGAATATTTACGTACATGGCATTTAATCATTATATATTTACACATCTAGCACATACGCTTTAATTTTTACATACATGCCAAATTACCTATGCATGAAAATGCAAATTTCATTTCTTTTTTTACGAGTTAAAATGATGATACTTTTTGTGTAACATAAGATTTGGGCGGTATAAATGCAAAAAATTAATGTTTACGTGTTAGATATGTAATTGTATAAGAATTGGGAAACTGCGTAGTTGAAGCTGACTCTGTCTTGACTAATTTTATTCTATTCTGTTAAAATTTTTTAATAAATTTAATAAACATATGCTTTTTATCTATTTAAATTTTAGTGAAATATTTAGAGAGAACTTGGTCAGACATAACTAGATTTGTTTGTCTAGTATTTGTTCTCCAAAGGTGTAGTGTTTTGGCACAAGGCAAATTTGTTGGGGAGAACTACATCATTAGTGCTTCCATTTGTGTTGAAGTTTAAAGAGCACTAGGTTAAGTTTTTATTTATTTTAATTTGGATACTGGTTTTGTGGAATCTTAAGAAGGGGCTTATGCAATGAGATGGGATGAGTAGAGCCAAATAATTGCATTTCTTTCATTTATTCATTTTTACTACATCATTTAAATTGTTATTTGAAAGTATTTTAATCATTCATGTGATTTTTTAGGGTATGTTTGGGGCAACTGCAACTTATTGAATAATCTGCTGATGAGCAGCTTATCCTGATCAGTTGCTTATTTGGATAAGTTGGTTTGCTGTTTGGGGCAGCTATTTTAAAACAACTGATTTGTAGCTGTTTATGAATAAATGATCATTCTGCCCCTGTTAAGTAATGTTATTTGTAACGGAACTCTCTTGGCAATATATTTAATACTGCATGAGTAAAAAACTAATACAAAACAAAAAAAAGACGAAACAGTTCTTACTTAACAGTGAGTATCAAGCTTAATAAAAAAAGAAAAAAATATTAAAATTACAATTAAAATTATGATAATATTAATTTTAAAGTCGAGATATGTCATAAGATACATTGTACTCCAAGGATATCATCGAACCCCAATCACTATCGGTAATGGAGTATGGCGGACTGTCCGCCCAGTAGAAGAAAGCACACCTCTCTGTGACGCTAACTTTTTCTTGTAACTGTGCCTGATGTGACGTTAGTAAGGAAGTTTGTAGTCCACAGTAAAAGAACAAATGTCGGGAGATCTATGAAATCCTGAAGCTCATGTTACTTGAAAGATGCAGAAGAGAAAACATTAGTCAGCTCAGAAAATTAAACTGAAGAAAATAATATACAAGAAAATGGAAATTACCAAAAACAGTATTGAATAAAAAAGCTTAAATTAGAAAAAAATGTAGGTGTGTGGTCGCAGAGAACTAACTACAACAACCAACGAGTCTGTCACTTTATTAAGTAGTGAACCTTGTAAAAAAAATGAGTTCTTGGTTGCCTTTAACCCACGTGAAACTAACGTCTTATGCCACATGTGCATATCACAAAAAAAAGTCATGGAGTGGGTCCTCATAAACCGATGCACCGAAAAGAAGAGAGGATCTAGGTTGCATTCATTGGGATTTCACATGTAACGACGAAAAACCGACCATTCAGAACAACCCAGAAGGTTTTATGTGTCATCATGGATCTCAAAAACCCACAAAAAAAATGAAGAAAAGCTCTTTAAAAAATCTGAATAATATAAAATCAAAAGTAACAATGATACAATAGACATAAAAAACATTGAGTTTAGAAAGAAAAGATGAAACAAATAGTCAGCATCCAATGATAGCATTTGTGACCCGCTCTCTCAAAGCTTCCATTTCCGTCGCACCTTCGCCAACTTGGGTGTCAAATTCTAGTGACTCCCTCTCTGCCAATGGTATAGACCGTTCGATGTGAAATTCAAATGCTTTAGGAGGGACCTGCATTTGATCGTTGTAAGCTATGTTGAAGTTTGGGTCCAACCAAGAGTAATGTCGTCAAACATAGTTGTGGGGCGCCATCACCATCGTGGCCACCACAATATGCACTTATTTAGAACGCATGTATGTCGGCATATCACGTAGGATGACCCATTTTTTCTTCCACACCCCAAATATTCTTTCAATCATTTCGCATAAGGAGGAGTGACATTTATTAAATATTTCTTTTCTTCTACGGGCAACACTGCTTGATCTCTCAAAATCAGGAATGTGGTATTTGGTATCTGAAAATCGCTTCAGATACCCCACTGTAAGGGATATCTAGCCTCAACCAAATAATATTTACCTATTATGAAAAACCATTTTTAATAACAGTTGATAAAATACTAATGTGGTATATAAATGAACGAATCTGAAGGTGGGTGAGGGGAGCGTTGTCTATTATTTTTTGCAGCATAAGCAAAAATTTGACTATCATGTGCATTCATTTCCCATCAAACCATCACAAATGTGAAGCACATATTGAAGTCACATAGAACCATCACATTTTGTATGAGTGATCCACACCTTTCAATGTACGCAACCTCTTCATGATTAGGTAGTCGTGCATCCACGTGGATACCGTCAATGACTGTAATACAGTTCTGTTCAAGTAGTTAAAGATGTTATTGTTGCAAGAGTCGTGAATTAGAATCAGATCTAAATGTAATGCGTGAATGAAATTTACCTTGAAGAATGACATATGCTGGGGGTCATTCGCAATTTTCACAGGAGTCATCTCGATTGACAGATACTCGGGGCTAACTATCTGTGCTACTAAACTGACTAGTGCTCTTAGACCCAAGAGAAATACTAGCTGATTGTCTTAGAGAAGTGCTTTAAATACTCCATCACTCCTCTCATTGATTCATTCTACGATAGAATGTAGAGTGTTATTGCTAACACCTTCCTTGTGTTGTTCTTGAGTAACCATGGAGCTCATGGTTGCTATGAAGTTCATGGAGAAGATCCAAAAAAATGGGTACTGACATGCAGAATATATTATTAAACCTTATAGGATGTCCTTCTAGCATCCCACTAACCCATATATCACCAATGAAGGACGAAGTCATGCATGGATTTCACTCGATAATAGAGTGGCAGTATAGGTACAAAATTATCATAATCGCCGCAACAATTCTCTTCTGGAAAAGTCGCTGCCAATCAATCATGCAAAAGAGTTTGGTTATGTTAATAAACAATGATCAAACAAATTTATTTAAAAACATAAAAAAATTGAATAGTAACTGCTCCATATCAAAAATAACTACATGAAAACATATTATTGTTCACAAAAAAAGGAAAAAAGATTCAAATAAAAAAAAATAGCAAGAAAAAAAAACCAAGCCAACAGTAGTGACATCACATAATCATTTTTCATAGACGAACATAAATTTTGGACACGAAACTCAGGGCTCAACTTCATGGATATCTGCTTGTGAATTGTGTCCTTAAGTAACTTAACAGAGTTTATATAGAACATCGTATCTGCCAAAACTTTAGGATGTGTATCTAAAACTCCAAGAAAGACATCTATGGTGGTGTCAGTTGATGGACCAGGCTGAGCGACACATACTTCTATCTGTTTATCTATTGAGCTTCTAATGAAAAGATATTTTTTATTTTTTATTTTCTCCACCCTGGGCCACTTTGATTGGCATGTGGATTCAAATCACTCAAGTTTATGCTCGGGCCTTCACATGACTCAGTAACCTGCTCGGCTGCCAAGTCATCTGGTATGCCTGCAAAACCTCTGCTCACTTAGGTTGAATGAATGTAGGCTCATCACGAGAACCCCCCTAAACATTAGATCCAACTTATCTTCCAGGTTTGGCTCAATGCCACTCACCTTGATTTTTTTGCGGCTGGGACTGCCTGCAACATTCAAGGAAGTATATTAGTTAAAAAGGAATAACATGGTTGACAAATGAAAATACAAGAATTTAGAAGTATATGTATTACATGTAACTTCTCATTCCACCTTTTCTTCGAAGCATTAAAGGTCCTTTTGATAGGATTCCAACCCAATCCCGTGGATCTCCATTTGACTTCCTTTCATATTTTCTAATCCTTTTTTAACCGATCACACTTGTTCTTGAATTTTAATTTGTCATACTCCTTTCCTGTCAGTTCTTTGAACCTTTTCGCAATATTCTGCCACCCTTCCTTGTTAAATTACATGATTGGTTTATTTCCAAGCTTAATCTAAATATGTATGTGACTTCCTTATTACAAATTGCTATTGAAGCCACCTATCTGGTCTTAACCATATTCAAACTAATAAACGAAACAGATCAAGAAAGATACCCATAATGACAGCAGAACAAAGAACATGATAAAAAACTAAGTGCTAAGAGAAACATACTCCAAACATAAAAAAAAAAATCAAACTCAAACATGTAAAAAAATTTTTGAAGAAACAAAAAGAAACCACCATCACCCAAAAGTACAGAGTCCTACACACCAAAGTCAAACTACCGTCACAAAAAAACCAACCATCAGTACCAAAACCCAACTATAAAAAGAGACACACATAACCAAGTCAGACCACCATCACCAACACCCAACCACTAGCACCAAAACTAATCAGTAGACGCACCCAAGAAAAAAAACCATCAATAGCCCCAAAAAACAGCACCAAAACTAATCAGTAGAGAGAGACAGACGCACCCAAGCCCAACTACCATCACCAACACCCAACCACCATCACAAATACCCTGCAGTAGAGAGAGCCAACCTGCAGTGGAGAGAGCCACACCGGCACCAACAACAACACCCACACGACAAATTACCTTTGCATGAAAGGACATATCTCATTTTTTTAATGTTAAAATGATGATATCATTTTGTGTGACATAAGATTTGGGGGTATAAATATAAAATATAATTTTTACTTGTCAAGTATGTAATTTCATAAGAATTGAAAAATTACATAGTTGAAGCTGACTCTGTCCTGACTAATTTTATTCTATTCCATAAAAAATTTTGAATAAATTTAATAAACATATGCTTTCTATCATTTTAAATTTTAGTCAAATATTCAAACATAACTAGATCTTTTTGTGTCTTGTCTTATTCTCCAAAGGTGTAGTGCTTGGCCTAAGCCAAATTTGTTGGGGAGAATCACATCATTAATGCTCCCAATTGTATAGATGTTCCATTTGTTTAATTTTATTTATTTTAATTTGGATACTAGTTTTGTAGAATCTTAAGAAGAGGCAGATGCAATGAGACAGGCCGAGTAGAGCCAATATATTCATTATATTTTATCATTTTAAGTGCTACCTAAAAGCATTTTAATCATTCATGTGATCCTGACATATATTATCCTTGTATTGTTTCCTAATATAAACCTTATATCTCCAAATATCTTCAAAGATATAGAATTAGTTGAGGTTTTCAGACAATTTTAGCAAGAGTAAACAACCAAGTCTACAAAATATGAAAGAATACAACAAATGATCCAGTTTTTATAATATGATGTACTTACACAACCATACTACAATAAGATGTATAAACTACTGATTAATAGTATGAATGATGTGACAGATGATTCTTCATCTAAACCGTTCCACTGAACCTGGGAGGATCTTCGTGGAAGCTGGCTACGACTTCTATGTTGGAATATGTGGAGAGATGGCCTTTGGAGTGGTGATGACATTGTGGTTACGTTTTAGAGTACATATGGCTTTGGATTGATTAGTTATACATTATAGGAATGCTGTCCATTTCAGATAGTCTAATTTCGTTGGTTATTGACAGAAAAAATAGCTAGTCATTATATGTATTTTTGATGGTTTGTCGACTATTTTAAATTCGTAGTTAAAACCTTTGTCGGTAATTTTTTAAGAGATGAATATTCCGACGATATTAATTTATTGATGTCTTACTGACCAAAGTTAATCGTTGCTTTTCGGAAAATTCAGAAAGCACGGGAAACCGTTGATTTGCGTTGGTTTTGTTAATCGATAATATCACTGTCAGGAATTAGCGACTGGTAAACCGTCAGAAAATTGTCGCTGTCCTCTCTTTTATGATGCAGGTATTCTGTCGGTTTGGTGCGTTGGTGTGTCGGTTTTGTTAATTGAGGAGAATACCGTCGGCAATTAGCGATTGATGAATGGTCAGAAAAGTGTTGTTGTTTTTATAAGGTAGGTGTTCCATCGGTTCAATGTTGAGGGTGTGTCGTTTACAGCCGATGAGGAGACCATCGGTTAACCTTCAGTTTGCATCGAAGCAATCTTCGTCGGTAACTCAACGCAAAATATAACTGACGATATCAACTGTCGATTATGGCGACTAATTTTTAAATAATCTTTGTAACCGTGACGGTTAGCCATCGGAAATCTGTAGCATCAAAAATAACAAATAGTTTCCTTCTTTGGTATTTACGATTATCACACATGTAATCACAACATTTAAGTAACCATTCCAAGCATTTAACAAACTAAAATCACTTTTGAATAGTAAATTATCCAATCAAATAACTAAATAAAAGAAATGCATTTAATTTAACAAAAATACATCACTGATCACAAGAAAATATATGCTTAAATGTTCAACATAATCATATACAAATAAAAGAAAAATATCCCCGTTAATCCTCCCTCGCGTCTTTCTCCTTCTCCAATGCTTCCTTGCTACGCTGCTTCTCTTATTGCAAGAATGCATCTAACTCGGTCTTCAACTTGGTTTGCATGTTTGCCTCTAGCTCTGATCTCATTTGAGCGAAGTGGGCCCCCATCTTGATAGCGAATCTGGCAAAACACTAAGATACCTCCTCCTAGTATGTGATAAACGTAAAAGCTGCAGATGCACTGGTGGAGGGGTGAGCATTGTAGGCAAACACCTATGACCCAAGTTCGTAGAGTCAGCCCTTCTTCTTCTTCCCTTCAGTAGCCTCCCTCCGCTAGTCGTACTCGGACGGATCACAATCTCCGATTGTAATACCACATGACTGCTTGGATTGGATCCCTTCAGCTGCTGGAATTTCTTTTGCAAAATAAATTAAAAAAAAAAACAGTTAGAGCTAGCATGCATAAACATCAAACTTGTTTAGCTCATGAATTATTTTGGTTCCACAAGATCTATCGTTGATCCACAACTGGTCGGACTACCTCCTACGGATGTGCTCATATATATCAGCAGTGGAGGGCTCTTGTCCCAATGTCACAGTCTGACAATATAACAAAATAATTAGAATATATGTTTGATCTGTAGTAAAATTTAAAACAGAAATAAAATCTTACCAGCCTCCACTTGTATTCTGCATGTGGAAGCACCCCACTAGTGCGCTTGGAGGGCCCCGTGCTTCAATAGTTTGACCACCAGTTCTACTTTGATTGTTACCTCTTCTTTTGGTACTCCGGGGAATTCCAGACCCTGAGTAATAAGGCAAAAACATCATCTCTTAGCCATAATGGATGTTGCAAAGATTTTTGAATATTGTCGAATCTGTCCTATAAGCGATTACTGCCCTTGTGCTCGAAGTTGTGTTGGATGTATGCTTCATGCTCAGGGCACCAGGAGAATTTTTTCTGCAAAATTATAGGGATATGAATGATATATAATGCAAAATCTTGAAGTCAAACATCCCAAATTGCTATCGGGATTTCCTTCTATGACAAGTTTGGAGGCTCGTACTTGCTCTGGATGATATCTCTNAGCTGTGAGAGTGGGGTGGGGGCGGGGGTGGGGGTTTGGTGTAAAAAGTGGGCAACCCCTCCTTGCACATAGAGAAAAAAATAATTAAGTAGTGCACATTCCAAAATACTATGGAATAAACTAAAAGCACAACCATATGCACTAAACATAAAAACTCACCGTACAAAGTGGACAGATAGAAAAAACTATAAAGTGCAAGCTACAACTAGTAAAATCGAAAACACAAAAATATGCAATAAACTAAAACACAAAACTGTGAAGTGTAGTCAAAATGAAAATGAAACATATCAATAATTAATTGTTGAATGCAAAACTACGAAGTACAATCTATAGACTTGGGAGACTGAAGCTTATTTAAAGGAACTTACCCATCTTTCTTAACATTCTCTGAAGAGTGACTGGAAGATGTAGTAAGAATTTCTTATTCAAACACATCATCAGAGTCGTATTCATAACTGAGATTAATTTCTTCGTGTTCACCATTAGCAACCTATATATTGAGTTCTTCATGGATATCATTAAGTTGAAAACATAAATTTGACATTTATATTCTTGATGGGCGAGCTAAATATTATTCTGAATATCAATGGCGGCTCTAGGTTTACACGATATGACATCCACCCAGTAAAATCTATCTCTTGCTCTATGAGGATATTGAAGATAGTAAACCTGCCTCACCAATATAGAATGAAAAGATCAAATTTAGCATACATATTGTTCACTTTCACTTCTACAAAATTATATGATTGGTCTACCCTTGTTTCATTATTAAAAATAGGATCAAACCAAGTTGAATTGAATAGAAATACACTTCCTCCAATAGTGTCAGGATAATATAGCTCAATAACTTCTTCGAGACTGCCATACTATTTTATCTTGTCATCTGATTTTTATTTGCTTTAACACAAATGCTAAAAGTACAAGTTTTTTTTTCTTCAAACCAGAATCTTGTATGAAACATATACCAGTCACATTGTAAATTTGCCAGATTTGTACACTGCACATAAGTCCCCAAGAAAGATCCATCAGTCTATGATCTGTTACTCAATTTTTCTAATTATGAATATATTAATACATTAGAGATATTGTGTTAATAAAAATTCTCGTGTCATATGAGAAATAAGTTTGTCAATTTTAACTCACTTGCATACAAACTATTGGGGGAAATTATTCTCGATCTCATTGCTGGTGTCATCATCTTCTTTAACTGAATTAAAAGAATCTACATGTAAAATCTTCACAAAATGAAATATTCTTGAATAAACACATCATAAATATAATAAAAAAATATCTTGCTCAATAAAGGGTTAAACTTCATCATAATTAAGAAGAATATAAAGTGTCATTGGTCAAAGTTCCCGATCATTAAGATAAAACGATGTGCACCTCCCCAATGCTTCACATAACTGTTGAAAAATATAAAGCATTGATGGAGGCACCATACTTAATGATTCTTTCATGGATTCTTCTTTCCAGAAATAGTAGGAGTAGAGTGTCATCATCTTCTATAGTTAATATGCTTCACATATCGATCTATCTGGTCCGGCCTTATTCTTCAAAATTCTCTTTAATTTATTCAAAATATTGAAAACAAACGTCGTTTAGCACAAATTGATAATATTCTTTATAAATGAGTGATTAACTGCCTATTCCCAAAGTAATTATCTCTAAAATGGATACATGCAGTGGCACTATAATGGACCTCCAATTAATTCCTCATGGGGTATATGTACACGCAGATTCTCCATGAATTCACAAAAAATAGGCGAAAATATTCTCTTGAGTTTGCAAAGTGTTATAGGAATGTTTGCTTCTGAATGACATACATCGCCAGGTTTCAAACGAGTTTCTCATAGTTCCCTGATGAACACATTGAATTCAATCAATGAATTAAGGGAATTGATAGAAAACTAGCTAAATGCCATTGGAATCAAATTTTGCAGAAAGTAATGGAAGTTGTGACTTTTCATTCCAAATTTCTTTTATGCACTCACATTTACATAATGACTTAAAATTGAAGCATACCCACTGGGAATTTTAATGAATGGAGCAATCATTATTTAAACTTCATTGGGAACAAGTAAGGGAATATTTTACTTTAGGTATAGTGAGCTTGCCGACAACAGTTTCTTGAATCCCCATCTCTCGCGTTTTGCCTTTTTTCCATCAAATCAAGTTTGGTGTTGTCAATATCTTTAGTTTTTTCCTTAACATTCATCATAGTGTTGAAGATTTTATTAAACAATTTTTTTTCTCTATCTGCAAGTCATCGAGATTGTGTCTGATCATGTTATCCTTCCAGTAAGGGAAATCCTAAAAAAATGACTTCTTTGTCCAATTATGAGTGACACCAAACACGAGTGAATGATGTGAAGAAAGGTCAGAGTAAACAGTAATCATTGGAATGTAACTAAAAATCTACTGTCTATCTTCTCTAGATACTCTTCGAGGTGATAATAATTTCTTAAATTTGTTTCTTTTGAATGCATTTTTGTTCCTTCTGAAGCATGTTCAATATCTAGAAACATACGGTGATAGTCAAATCATGAATTCTTCCCATCATGCTGAAGTGTAAATGCCTTAGATGAATTCATACAATTTGGAGAGACTAACTTCCTCATGACGCTCCACCCAGATAAAATTTCATATGCAGAAAAGTCACTTATTGTCCACATTAATGCTTATTTCATTATAAAATCGTGTTTCATGGAAATCTCATACATCATGCACCTATTTCCCAAAAAATTTGCAGCTCATCTATCAATGGTTGTAAATATACATCTATCCTCCCTTTATGGCTAGTAGGATAAGGTATAATCCTTGTCAGGAAGAAGAAATGGTTCGTCATGAACATCTTAGGTGGCAAAGTGAATGTCATAACAATCACCGACCCATAAGAGAAGGGTGAAGCAGTATGACTATATGGTGTGAGGAAATCAAGGCATAAGTTAAGCGGCATGTTACATGCCTTCACAACAAACTTTAGATATGAGCAATCAAAATATTACCACACCTCCCCATTTGTTGGATGACACATTGGGTTGTTTTCCTCTGATCTGCTATGATTACACATCATATGTGGAGTAGTACGCATAGAACTGTATAGTATTGGGAGACATGGAATAAGCGATAGATGAAAGATTCACTTGAACATAACTTGCTTATTCCTTTTACATTTTCTATTCTGAGGTTTGAATGTAGGAAAATTATAAAATCTGTATTAAGACTCCATTACACTAGTCTTGTAATATAACATACATTCATTTATTTAGGAATCAATCTTCTTTGCTTTAAGCCCTAACTTGGAGACCAAATTTTTCATCATGTATAAATCTTTAGTGACTAAATTTTCAAATGGATTTGTCTAGAGAAAAAATGTCAGTCTATCGAGTGCAACAATAGGGGTACTTTTGGCCCACTCTTCTGAAGGATGCGAAGGAATTTCTGAGGAGATGTGAGCAATGTCTAAAATACGTGCTCCTACATAATCAGTAGGCTCAGAAACTCCAACCGATCTTTAGCCCATGGCCTTTTGCCATTTGAGGCTTTGATATCCTCACCCATTTTCACCATGGAAGGGCCAGCAAAAATTTCTATTGGTGCCACTTGAGTATTTTTTTAAAATGGATTGAAGTGAAATCACTCACCTGAATAAATTTGTGCAAAACTTTATTTGAACCAATCTTATTTGCAGGTGTGGACTGCTGCTGGAAATTATCACCAACAGTGGAACTTAGTTCTCGGACCTACGAGTGAAGAACTTATGCGAAAAACAATGGATTGATTTGAAGTTTGTTTCGATTCATCACCCTTACATGAATGGGCAAGCCGAAGCGGCCAAAAAACTCATTCTAAACCTATTAAGGAAAACGGTTGAAGGAGACAAGGGAAGTTAGGGGATCTGCTACCATTGGTGCTTTAGGCACATAGGGTGACACCTTCAACGACAACCAGACAAACTCTGTTCATGCTCACTCATGGGATGGAAGCAATGCTACTCGTTGAATACAACCACCATAACGAAAGGTTCATTACAAACTCTTCATTCCTAGATGGTATGATTGAATGATAGTAGGTTGACATCAAGGGGTCAATGTTAGCCCTCGACCTCACGAAAGGTACACAACTAACACAACACTTCGACAAGAGAAGGTCAACAAGAAAACTGCTTACTGCTTCAATAGACCTGTTCGAGAGAAAACTTTCACTCTGAGAGAGTTAGTTCTAACGAAGTTCGATCTAGCTGTTCATGACAAGAAATCAACAAACTAGAGTTGACTTGAAGCAGCCTGAAGGTAGTCAACTAGCGAGTCTCACCAAGTGCTTACAATTTAAAGACAAACGTCAGAAGGGAACTCCCTCAAACTTTGAGTGGAGGTTAATTAAATAAAGTTCCCCCTTAAATAAATTCCTTGTGTATATGCAAAAGGGAGTGTCTCTACCAATGTATAAATTCCGTTGAAGCAATAAAATTTAAAGTATAAATAATTATGCTCATATAATGCCCAGGTCCCTCAGAGAACTTAGTATGGGAAATTGAGTGATATATTTTTATCTTTGAAACTCAAAACACACATTTTCAAGCCAAAAATAATGAATGAGCACTTTGATCAACCAACAAGATTAGATCGGTAAAGTGAGAGATAGGAATGACAAATTGATCAAAGTACAAAAAGACCAATCACTCCACATCAAGCATATACAACATAAAAAAGACATAAATTTTATTATCTCAGTCAAAAGTTACAAAGCATTCAGGTAAAAGCAAACATAAAAGGCAAATACATTACAAAACTGTGACGAGGAACGCGTCCTCGAAAGAATTGGGGGTTTTGTGTCGAAGCTCACTCTAAATTTCTCTTCCTTGCTCCCATCCAGAACAGTTATTATCTTCACTCCCATATTCTTCCCATGCTCTTAGTGAAAATGAGTTAAGGCTAGGGAAGCAATGAAGAAGGGGACACTACTGCCTTAAAAATTTTTGTGATCAAAAGCTCGCTAAAGGTTCGACGGATAACAACAGTCAGGCAAATTAAGGTGCTCAGTGGGAGTGTATCAACGAGGTATCGCCAAGAACCCTATTTTTGCACTTTCTATGCTTGAAAGAAGGGAAAATTGGAGGAGAATGAAGGTTCCCCATGTCTCAACCGGAATGCCCTCGACTCCCATTTCACCCATGGTCTTCTATATCTTCCTCAAACTCAAGAAAGAAGCCATGGGGAGCGAGAGAAAAAGGTTTCAGCTAGCCAACAAGCCCTCATCACAAACACATGTTTCCCCTCATGTCTCAGATTTTTTTCCTCGAACTAAGAGGATCAAAAGATGGCAGGGAAATGAGTACTGCTTCTCTATGGCTTATGGGCCTTTCTGGTAGCCATAGCTGAAACAAATGCATTGCATTCTCTAGGAATGTGCTCAACACCTCCTTATCTTGGGATCCAATACACTCGTTTGTGGAAAGGACCTTCAACAAAGTGTTAAACACAACTAGAGTCGCATTTGACACTCAACTCAAACAAAGTCTCCTCTTTTGACATGTTACTTGAAGGAGAAAATAATTAAAACATAGCCAAGAAGGGGCTCGTCACTTCCATCGATAGAAAGTCACCTCCGTATTTGATTCCTCGCAAGGCCGCCCAAATTTGAATCACTTGGGCTAGCAACATTCCTTTGAATGGGAGAGCAATTAGTGGAGTCCATCAACCCATTTAAAAGGAAAATGGTCAACAATCCCTACACGATTTTGACAAGACAACTTGACACTTATGAGCCTAACATTGGCAGGAAGGCTCAACAGTCAGGTTCCTAAAAAGGAAAGAGAAAAGAAATGCTTGTCACAATCAATGCAACATTTAACGCCAACCCACCGATGTAACATAATGAGATTGCAATGCCAAAATGGTCGATTCTCATTCATTGATGCTCGGAGAACTTGATTCAACCAAAGGCATTGCAAGATAATTTGGTTACCGACTTTAGAGCTTGTGGAACATAGGCATGCCAATAAATAAATAAATAAATAAAAACACAACATATATATGTACATGCATAATGATCAACACGAGCCTAGAGATCAGTAACAACAGATCAATTTACTGTTTGTACTCTCTTCAAATCATAAACCCAAGCCTTTGAAGTCTAAAAGGCCAGATCTATGGAGATGATTATCTGCCCACTAATGATAAGATCCGTGAAAGTGTGTAGAGGAAAGAATTCCAAAGAGAAGCCCCCAAAAAGTATCCCTTAAAGGTAATGAAAAGATTCACATCTAGCAAAAGAAACAAACCTGACTGAAACAAAGGCTCAATCAACGGAATAAGGTGTGGAAAACAATGACTTAAGCCCGATGCAAACCAATAAATTGGTAAATCTTAACCAGTCTTTATGGAAAGTGGTTGGGAGCGTGGTTTGACTCTCAATCAAAGACTTAGGTCAAAAAACCAATTAAAATACAAATAAATGGCTGATGAGAACATGATATTTGAATTTCAAAGTTTAAATGGTTTTTAGAGCTCCATCCAGGGTCCCTTCCAATTTGAGCATGGCCAGCCCTAGGAAATGGGTGCTCTATACTGCCATCAGTTGCCATAAATCCACATTCTAGAGGAGTTCCAGATGGCTGAAGCCCCCGAAGGTATTACTGAGCTCCTTAGACTATAGCAAGTTTAACAAATTTGGGAGTTTGCTTTTGTCCTCATCCGTCTATGGGTACTAGTCTATAGATCGATCCAGCACCGAAGTGCTTGTCAGATCAGAGCCATATCGTCCCACACTTTTATGCATGGTCTCTCTCTCAAAGGCACCCTTGTTCCTTATCAAAGGAGGAGGATGTGAGACATCTATTTCTTCCACCGGCTCCTTTCCCTGCTGATGAACTTTTTTTCTCCCTCAGAGGAGACGGGGTCTCATCATCGGAAGACAAAGTTGACTCTCCCAATGAATAACTGGGTGAGGCAACAGAAGTGGCTTGGCTAGCTTCAGCTCTTGCAGATAAGGCGACAAAAGAAGGATCCTCGACCTACAAATTCGATGTAGAGGCGACACCCAGTGATGTGTGATCCGGATATTTTGTATATGTAAGAATTTATGAAGTTAACACCACTACTTGAAGATTTTAATGCCCGAAAAGGACACTAAAAACTTGATTCCGTACTCAATGGCCTATGCACAGTATAACAATAGTTTTGCTGGTATTTTTTACTTATATTTCCTTATTTTGCAACAAAGCCAAAAGATTGATCCTGAAGAAAAATAAGAATTTAAATTTTAAATTTATATATATTTATTTTAGGATACTACACAAGTATATGTATCAGTATCAAGTAATATAAAACTTTTTTTATTAAGACATGAATATCGAACCCACATGGAAGATTATGTAATGTGCACTTTTAGAAAGTTTTTCTATTTTAAAAAGATAATTACTTAAAATAAGATTATGTAATATGCACTTTTTAGAAAGTTTTTCTATTTTTAAAAAGATAATTACTTAAACTAAATGATTTTTGTAGGAATTTAAAATTAAAATATTTTTGGTATTTTTGATATTTTAACGAAACAGTAAAAAGATAACTAAAGTTTTTGTAGAAGAAAAATATTTAATATGAAAATATCTTTCTTCTTATCATGAATCAGTAATAAGTATAAGAATTCTATTGTTGAAGTATGCAAATTGTGTTTTGCCAAATATGAGCAATAATATTCTTTACCCTTACTATAGATGCTATAAAGAACATTGACTAATTTAAAGTTTGAATAGTTCTGAAGACCGGCTAGGCAGGGAAGATAGATACTAGCTCTCACTCTAGAATTTCCTCGATTCTCTCCACTTGGGGGCTAACATTCTCATATCAGAACATAAAACAATAAACCAAGTTGGGGGCTTTAACCCGTCACTTTAAAGTCCTCTAACCCTACACCCATCAATGAATATTTCCCTATTTATTTGCACTCAATCATATGAACTACATCCTCATTCATACAACCTCATGTGATTCTTTCGAACTGTTGACTGAGACAATACCAGCCCGGTTCTTACATGTTCTCACAACAAATTTTAACATTTGGAAGACTGAGACAATACCAGCCTGGTCTTACATGTTCTCACAACAAATTTTAACATCTGGATTGTCCAAATCAAGAAGTAAATGAAGAGCATGGATTTAAAATCATCACAACTTCTTCCAATGGATTGGACAAATCAAGAAGTAAATGAAGTGCATGGATTTAAATCATCACAACTTCTTCCAACTCCAATACTCTCCACAACTTCCATTCAAAACTTAATTACTTATCATTTTAAGAAGAAAGATAAAGAAAACTACTCAGTATCCATGAAGAAAACAAAATACACTTTAGTTTAAAAGAAGAAATCATTGTCAAACCAACAACAAGTCTCAATTAAAACCAAAGAAGTCACTTTAGTTTAAAAGAAGAAATCATTGTCAAACCAATAACAAGTCTCGATTAAAACCAAAATTAGTCTAAAAACAAAAAAATAAAAAATTATCTTAATTCCTCTACTAAACTCTTGAAGTTCCTTTGAATTTCTTTCTCTTTTTACAATCACTCAAAACAAAATAACAAAAAGGATAAAGTAAATAAAAAGTTGTTCCTGAAAATCTCTCTAATAACAAAAAGGATAAAGTAAATAAAAAGTGGTTCCTGAAAATCTCTCCGAACTAACTCCCAGAGAAGAACTTTCAAAACTTGCCAATATTTTGATAAAGTAATAAAAAGTGGTTCCTGAAAATCTCTCCAAACTAACTCCTCAGAGAAGAACTTTCAAAACTTACCAATATTTTCAGGACTCTTTTCTAAGTCCTCTCTTCTTTCTTTTATAGTTTTCCAATAGGTGCCTAGGGATCTTTTCAAAATGTGTCTTGATTTGATGTATTTTCCCAATAGACGCATCATTTCATGATAATTTCCGTCCATGGTGGTTACAACCACCTATTAAGCCAATGAGTGCCTCAAAAACCTCTTCGAAATTCATGAAAACCGATTTTACTCATATAGTAACTGCCACTAGCGCTTAAGCACGGGGTCTCAACGACCTTCTCTGTTTAACCAGCGCTTAAGCGCTGAATTTGCCGCTTAGCGCCAAAACTCTTTTGCACAATTTTTCACCTTTTTGCTCCAAATTTGATCTTTTTTCACTCTTTTAAGCATTTTTTCCATATTTACTTGTATCTGCAAGAAAAATACAAAAATACCTTTCATTAAAGTGCAATATCTCAAAAATAGGTATAAAAACGTGTCTAAAAACACTACATATTTTAGGTGTATCAATGCGCCAGTTTTCGAGGAAGAGGGGATACGACCGCTGTCTTATCTGCAATGCCTTTAGAAATGGATGTTCTCCTATCACCTTTCCCTACACTAACAAAATGAGAAGCATATTTACAAGGGATTGGTAACCTTACTGATCACCGCATCTTGAATACCAATGCTAGTTTCAAACACGGAGGTGATGTATCTCGAGGCCACAATGTAAGGAAGCAGGTCCTCATTTTCTTACAGAATTTCTTGGCCCTAGAAGATCTCACTGCTTTCAATGCTTGACGACCAACTTCTCCTTTGTTTCCTTGGCTCATATCCCCTCATTAGTATCTAAAAGGTGGCACTGTTCCTCAATCATTTTGCTCCATAGTACGCGGGTAACTGTCGCCTCGACAATGTACTATAGGATCGAGAGATAACGACCTAACTACATTCATAATTGAAGAAAGAGACATCTTTTTATTCATTGCTTACTTTGATGGCTTGATATGAATTTCTTAGTAGCCAGAGCGAGAACCAGCCAAAAACTTCTTCTTCCACTCCTTTATTTTATTTTCCAACCCCAAGCAGATGGAGTTCTTTGCCCGCTAAAAACATGTGAAGCTTTCCCTATCAAATTTGAATGAGTAATAGTGCTTGAACAAGTCTATCAACCATGAAATGCGCTCTTGACTACAAAAAAGAATGAAAGTCATTATGATAGCTGTAGAGTTCGATAACACTTGTGTCGGAATGACCCCATACGTATTTAAACTACTCTGGAGCTCATCATGCAGAGGCAACCATAGGCCATAATTGATCTAGTCTTGATAGAAGACCAGATCCTTACCTAAGTCATTCGTCGCTCGCGCCGACCCTGACATCCCCAAAAAGCGATGTTGTCATGAAGAACAAACTTTTTTCTAAACTCTTTCATGTTGTCGTCCGTCAGGACTAAAGGGTCGACACTCATGCAAAGCCAAAGAATTGGGGGAGTATTTGGGATCCATTTAAGAGCACCAAAATCAGCTGAAAGAAAAAAAAGAAGAAGAAAAGACTCAAGGCACAAAGTAAGAAGTCAAAATTCATAAAGTAAAAAGAAATGACCCTTTGCCCTATTTTTACGGAAGACGTATAAGAAAAAGCTTCAAATAATGATAAGTGTCACACCAAAGATCCTTTCAAATTTATTAGAAGATCGTTTTATTACAAATAAAATTATTACAAATCTTGAACAAAACACTTTATGAATGAGTTCTCCAAGGCCTCAGTCGAGACATACCCTCTCTAAGTCAACTTTTGGAAGACCATTGCTCTACCAACCTAACCTAGTCCACCCGGTTGGCCACACAATGGAACATGCCCAGATCGGTCGACTTGCGAAGCGTTTCTAGCTCGTGCAGCACCTCAGTCAGCCCACTTCACAAAATGGAAAACTCCTCCCTTAGGGCCACTACCTTTGAGTTTGTAGTAGTCAGGTGTGCTGATAACTCCCTCACGGGATCTATAAATGAAGCTCTGACCTCTCCCTCCAAATAACCAACCAACACCGCCAAGGATATGGTCCTGTCTGCCTAATGCTCAATGGATCCGAGAGGAGACAACCACTACTCTGTTTGCTCCTGGTGAGAGCTAGTAGCAAGCAAAGGGTCGAGTGACTGGTAACCCCCGGGCTGATTGATGGTAGAAGTTTCATGATCCCAGACTATAGGTTGGCCCTCGCAGTGGGAGCAGACTCTACAACGTCCTTCGAAGGCACATCTTCTTCACAGCTCTCCAACCCCACTAATTCATTTGTGTTGGGATAACATCAAAAACTTGTTAAAAAACACTAAACAACTAAAGAAAGCTTTACGTACTCACAAATCTATCTATTGAAGAGAGGGCCTTCAAAAACTTTTCTCTCTCATGCGATGAGGTCTCTCTGCCTTCCGACAGTGGTGGCTGAGAAGAGATGGTGATTTTCACTCCCTTCAGCTTCTTTCTGCTCTCCTCAACGCCTTCATTGGCTCGAAAGCTAGAGCTTCCTGACAAAGTATTAGGTATGGCTCATATACCATAAATGGGACAGCTGTTGGAGCTGAGCGGAGCCCAAGAGCAGAGTGGAGCGGAATGATCTGTCTAATCGAGGGAGTTTCATTATGTGGGTTAAGGGTGCGGGGGAAACACCCTGTAGTTTGCTACAAGGGTAATTCAAGTAATTATACATTGTACTATAGAATTATATATATATATATATATATATATATCCTATTTGTAACCCTAAGTGAGATTCTGAATCTTGTATTTTATACTCTTTTTTTAATATTGAAAAGGAAGTCGCCGCTCTGCTCCTAAGGACGTAGGCAATTTTTGCCGAACCTCATAAATCTGTGTTCTTCTGGATTTGTGTCGATTCCTGCTTTCCTTCGCCCTAATTTCTCAACACAAAGCTTTTTCGGCGATTGTTCCTCAGCACTAGCAAACGAGTCGACTAAATCGACAGGAGAAGCTTCGGGTCTCATCCATTTTTCTTTCACACCTGTCCTCCTTATAGGGGCCACAGCCTCACAACCAACCTTGGCCAGAATTCAGGAATCCACATCGACTTGGCTCATATCATCAGCCATAACGTACCTCGCCGACCTGGGAGAAAACATAAAGATACATCGCCAAGCCTTCGACTCTATTTATAGAGTGCATTCAATGGGAAATAAATTGTTCAATCAATTCTCAAAACACATTGACCCGCTCTTTACCGCCATAACAAGATTTAAAGTGCACGCACTAATTATATTGAGGGTAGTTTCCATAATTATTCTCTCCTTTCGATAATTGATGGTTATTTCCATAATCTCTCTCTCCTTTCTGTAATTGTGCAGGAAGGCCTGCAATAAATAGGAGGTTTGACAATGAATAAAAGAACTCGGTCCTTTGTCCTCTACCTCTCCACTGTTAATTCACTAGCATTTTTCCTCTCTGTCTATTCCTCCTTCTCTCGATCTCTAATTATCGAGGCATGCATTTCAAAAGTACAATTCCGCATTATAACATTTTCACTTTTTTTAGGTTTCTTCATCATGCTCTTCCTTGCATGAAATGTTGAAAAATAAGTACTTTGTGAGACATGAGAAGCCCTCATTCTTATGTACAGTTCATGTCAAATTGGATGCCTGACTTTAACTTTCTTAGATAATTTTTAAAGAGAAATAAAATGATGTACTCCTGTAGCGATGTGACTAACCATCTGCATTGCTCATTAAAAATGGTTCGTTAGGTAAAATTCATATTTTTCCTACACATGCATGTGCAAAATCTTCTTAGCTAATTAGCTGGAAACCATGTTGCATTATTACACTAAACTCTAATCAATTTTGTCAGGCTGCACAACTGCTTGTATCTTTTCTAATCTTCATGAATCCATTGAACCAGCAATATAATGCTGCTAGTAACATATTTCCAAAATAAGTCAAACTATGTCTTAATCAAGCAAAAAGAAATTTCTACGGACTTGTACTTATGAGACCGTAGAAATTTTACTGCCATACAGTAAGATGAAATTATTAAAAGAATTAAATTTAATTTCCGTTTTTAAAATTTTTTCTATTTTTCTTTCCAATCTCATCATATGATCCCCAATCCTGCAGTAATCAGTACAGAGGACTTGCCAAAAAGCAATTCAAAAGATTATATCTACAAACAGAAGAGCTGATACAGCACCGGCAGTTCTATCAAGTACTAATTGAGCGCCTCAACATCTCTTCCCTTTGCAAAGCATCTCATCGTGGAGAAAAATTGTCTGTGCGGATTTGAAAAAATATTACGTTTGGAGTCAAGACACAGAGCTGCATCCGAATAACAGATGTAATACAGCAGAGCGGGAGTTCGGAGCTCCGTTGTATCACATCCGTTGTGCAGATGCAGCTCGCCGAGTCACTCCTATCTTATCCACACGTAATATTCTTACCGTCATGGCGCCCGGCCAAAGGCGAGAAACGGGATTGCAGCTTGATTTGCTGGTAGAACTCTGTGATAAACTTTTCAGCCCGAGAATCAATTTCCTCCTCCCCCTCCCCCTCCGACCAACAAGACTGCGAATCCCAATCCTCATCCGCCTCAACCATTCGCCGACGAGGATCCAATTCATAACTGTCTTCTCTCGACTTCCTAAGGAAGAGTTCATCTTCATCTTCGCCTTCGAAGTCGACGGAGGGAGCGAGGCAAGGGAGGAGGCAGAGGGAAACGGAGCGGTGGTGCTTTTTGAATTGGTTGGAGGGGGTGTCGTGGAAGGAGAACTCGCGCTCGCTGCAACGAGAGGGGTAAGTTTCGAGCTTTAGAAGGCGGGANTCGTCGAAGGAGAACTCGCGCTCGCTGCAACGAGAGGGGTAAGTTTCGAGCTTTAGAAGGCGGGAGTCGTCGTCGAGGGAGCGGGGCTTCAAATCGAAGCCTTTTCTGGTCCAGAGGAGCGGGAGGCGGAGGAGACGCCATGCGCGGCCGGCCACCGTCGGAGTCTTCTTTCCCATCACAGCTGAGAAAAGAATCCGGTAGCTGTATTGACTTCTTTCTTCGGCCTTAGTAATGGTTGTGGGGGAGAGGGGAAAGCTGTGTGGGACTTTTATAATGTGTTTTTTAGGCTTCGGAGTGGTGAAAAAAATGGTTGAATTATACTTGTTGGTGGCCCATCTTTGATGGATTATTTTTGGGGNTCTGGTCCAGAGGAGCGGGAGGCGGAGGAGACGCCATGCGCGGCAGGCCACCGTCGGCGTCTTCTTTCCCATCACAGCTCAGAAAAGAATCCGGTAGCTGGACTGACTTCTTTCTTCGGCCTTAGTAATGGTTGTGGGGGGAGAGGGGAAAGCTGCGTGGGACTTTTATAATGTGTTTTTTAGGCTTCGAAGTAGCGAAAAAAATGTTTGAATTATACTTGTTGTTGGTGGATTATTTTTGGGGCAATTACATCTAGATCACCTAATATTTGTTATTTACAAATATATCATTATTTTTCATCCATATTTTAAATTTCAATCAAATATTAAAATTCGATAGAAAATCTCAACTCATTTTTTTTATTTTTATCAAATTCTCAATGATTTTATCAAGGCACGCGTAAGCATATCGGTTTCTTAGTTCGATAAAATTATGAGAATGATTTACTTGTAAATATCTTAGACAAAATTTCTCAAGCCAAGAATTGGAATATGACCAGAATGGGATGTGCAAGAAAAAAACTTCTCATATCAGGCTTTCAATCAGAAGTCACTACACACAGAGAGTTCAAATCTTCCAATTCCAAAGCAAGCATTATCAATCTATACACGGCAAGATCTGCGTATAAGCGAATCGTCAATTTCGCAATAACAAAAATGAAGAAAACAAAGTGTCAGGGCAACTTCACTTTTCTTATTGTTTGACTCATTAAAAAAATAGCTTCTTTTGGGCTTGTTCATGCAGGAGCTGAGACTTTCTAATCACAGCCCTCTTTACCTTTGCCCCTACTCGCAGGAGAATCAAAGTTTTTTTCAGTTTCAGCCGGCCCGGACAGAAAAGTTCCAGATAGCATGGTCTCTCTTCCACTCTAAGCCATGCTGCTCCCGACTCCAAGATTTCCTTGTGCTGGTTGCCTTGAAGGCCTTCGTAATGTTTGGAATGATTTCTACGTAATTATCCCATTAAATTTAAAAATCAATCACTCTTTTTCATCAACTTTTCAAATTTTCACTCAAAATCAAAATTTCACTTAAAACATTATAATTCAAATTTTCACTTGAGCACCATAAAATTAATTAATATATTTTATGACTTTTAATTATTGTTAAAATAATCTGAGAGAAATTATAAAAGTCTTAATTTTTTTAGATAAATAAATTACATAAATGATTTTCTTGCACTTATTATAATTTAATTTAGGCCAAATAATACTCATACTCATCATGATTAAGATTCACATGGATTTGCTCATCTATTTTAAGAGCATGTTATATTGTGTCAAGTCAGTATGATGGGAGATTCAATGAAGGGAATTGGTGCATATTTTATTATTAATTATTTAAAAAGATATAAAAGCATAAAACATAGAGCATGTCCCCAGTCATGAAGGAAAATTTGCATCAGTCGTCCATAGATGCGGGCGACGAATGGTCGGGTTACAGCTCGGCATACACCTCATTCACAGATGTGATGGCTACCGACCATGTACAGACGCAATATTTTTTCCAATTCAGGACCTTTTAAACAAATTTTGACAGTCACTTAACAGTTTAAATGAACCTACTTGGTCTCACAAAGCTGCTCATATTTTTAGTACATTTAAGTAAAAAATATTCCCAGTTTTGCTTCTGTGGTCACTAACTTAAACAAATATGCTAAAAATATATTAGCTGAAATAAATCTCTCTTATTCAAGCTAATTATTCAAATATCATTTTCATGATTTTTGCTATAGAAAATATTATAATACTATACTTTAAGTAGATATAAATAAGCAAGAAACAAAATATATCTCTTATTCAAGCTAATTATTTAAATACTATTTTCTTGATTTTTGTTGTAGAGAATATTATAATGTTAATACTTTAAGTAGATATAAATAAGCATCAATGGGTATCAAATTAAAATTTAGAGAAATTTTAAGTTAATATAACTTCAGTCAGATTTAGTGAGAATAAGTCTTAAATTTAATAAATTTATTTTAAAATTAATACAANTATCATTATTTTTCATCCATATTTTAAATTTCAATCAAATATTAAAATTCGACAGAAAATCTCAACTCATCTTTTATTATTTTTATCAAATTCTCAATAATTTTATCATGACACGCGTAAGTATATCGGTTTCTTAGTTCAATAAAATTATGAGAATGATTTACTTGTAAATATCTTAGACAAAATTTCTCGAGCAAAGAATTGGAGTATGACCAGAATGGAATGTGCAAGAAAAAAACTTCTCATATCAGGCTTTCAATCAGGAGTCACTACACGCAGATAGTTTAAATCTTCCAATTCCAAAGCAAGCTTTATCTATCTATACACGACAAGATCTGCGTATAGGCGAATCGTCAATTTCGCAATAACAAGAATGAAGAAAACAAAGTGTCAAGACAACTTCACTTTTCTTCACTTTTCTTATTGTTTGACTCCTTAAAAAAACAGCTTCTTTTGGGTTTTTCGTGCAGGAGCTGAGACTTTCTAATCACAGCCCTCTTTACCTTTACCCCTACTCGCAGGAGAATCAAAGTTCTTTTCAATTTCAGTCAGCTCGGACAGAAAAGTTCCAGACAGCAAGGTCTCTCTTCCACTCCAAGTCATGCTACTCCCGACTCCAAGATTTCCTTGTGCAGGCTGCCTTTGAGGCCTTCGTAATGTTCGGAATGATTTCTACGTAATTATCCCATTATTTGGGGCAATCACATACATCAAAATTTAAAAATCAATCACTCTTTTTCATCAACTTTTCAAAATTTCACTTAAACATTAAAATTCAAATTTTCACTTGAGCACCATAAAATAATGCGGGCGACGAATGGTTGGGTTACAGCTCGACATACACCTCATTCACAGATGCGATGGCTACCGACCATATCGAGCTATCTCTCGGTCATTAATCATACGGACGCAATATATTTTTCCAATTCAGCTCCTCATATATTTAGTAAATTTAAATAAAAAATATTCCCAGTTTTGCTTCTGGGGTCATTAGCATAAACAATTATGCTAAAAATATATTAGCTGAAATAAATCTCTCTTATTCAAGCTAATTATTCAAATATTATTTTCATGATTTTTGCTATAGAAAATATTATATTACCATACTTTAAGTAGATATAAATAAGCAAGAAACAAAATATATCTCTTGTTCAAGCTAATTATTCAAATACTATTTTCTTGATTTTTGTTATAGAGAATATTATAATGTTATAGTTTAAGTAGATATAAATAAGCATCAATGGGTATCAAATTTAAATTTAGAGAAATTTTAAGTTAATATAACTTCAGTCAGATTTAGTGAGAATAAGTTTTAGATTTAATAAATTTATTTTAAAATAAATACAATATTNTTTCCCCATGAGATCTGAGTAGTTTTCTCTGTCTTTCTCTTTGTCTTGAGATTTGTGAAATGATGATTTGAAATGGTGAAGCCATGAAAATGTTTAAGAAATTGTGATGATCTTTTCACTTTGATCTTAATTTACTTTCAATTTGGCCAATTGATTTGTTAAATATATTGAGCTTTACAACTAAAGTGAGGATTACATCCAAGATTTAGGGAGGTCAAAGCCCTTGGAAGTTGGGTACAAATAAATAAGGAAATAATATTATCGGACACAAAATTGGAGATTTTAGAGTGAGACTAAAATCCCCAATTCAGTCCTATCATTTGGGTGTTGAAGTGCAGATGTTAGCCCTTAGACGAGGGGAACGTGGGAGCTCCGAAGTGAGAGTCGGTATCCTCCCAGCCTAGCTGCAGATTCAGTAAACAAGCATAAGATTAGTCAATGTTCTTTATGTCTGGACCAAAGGGTAAAGAATAGGTATGCTTCTATTTGGTACAATATAATTTGAAGTAATTCACTTTATTCATTCACTATAATTTCTTGACAAGGAGAAGAACGTCTTCTTATATATTGAATATTACATTAAACCTTCATTAGTATCATTTGTTATTTAATAGCNTCCCTTCGTAGAAGCTTTAGAGCAAATGCCCAATTATGTGAAATTTATGAAAGATATTCTGAACAAGAAAAATAAGTTTACGGATAACAAAACTGTTGCACTTAGTGAAGAGTGTAGTGCAATTATTCAGAAAAAGCTTTGGCAGTTTCACTATACCATGCGCTATTGGTGAAAAATTTTATGGAAGAGCTTTATGTGATTTGGGAGCCAGCATTAATCTTATTCTTCTATCAATTTTCAAAAGATTAGGATTAGGAGAAGTCTCACAACCTTCTATAACTCTCCAGTTAGCGGATCATTTAGTTACATATCCTAAGGGAGTTATAGAAGATGTGTTAGTAAAAGTGGATAAATTTATCTTTCCTGTGGATTTCATTGTTTTAGATATGAAGGAAGATAAAAAAAATACCTATTATTTTAGGGAGACAATTTCTAACTTCTGGAAAAGCTATGATAGATGTTTAAAAAGGAGAACTAACTATAAGAGTTAACGATCAAGATGTAATTTTTAACATTGCGAAATCTATGAAATACCCAGCTGTTGAAAGAGATAATGAATGTTTTTGCATGGAAATTAATGAACATCTATTGAAAGAACATTTTAAAGAACGTTTTGAAGAGAAAAAACAATTTAAAGAGAGTGATGAAATTATTCTGGGCTAGAAAATGAAGAATTAGATTATGTTCAGGAAAGATTTGAGATGTTGGATATTACAGAAAATACCGATAAGAATCTATTTTTGTCAATTATAAAATCACCTGAACTTGAGTTGAAAATACTGCCAAGCCACTTGAAGTATGTGTTTCTAGGAGACTCATCTACATTACGTGTTATTATATCTTCAGAATTAAGTGATTTGCAAGAGCAAAGACTATTAGATACATTGAAAATATATAAGAAAGCTTTTGGTTGGACCTTAGCTGATATTAAGGGAATTTGTCCTTCAATCTCTATGCACATAATTATATTATATGAACAATACAAACCAAGAGTTGATACACAAAGGAGATTAAATCTGATGATGAAAGAAATAGTTAAAAAGGAAATTTTGAAATGGTTAGACAGTGGAATTATATATCCTATTTCAGATAGTGCGTGGGTAAGTCCAATTCACTATGTTCCTAAGAAAGGATGAGTGACTGTTGAAACAAAATAAAATAATGAATTAATACCTATCAGACGAGTTATTAGGTGGCGTATTTACATTTATTATAGAAAATTAAACAGTACCACTAGGAACNTTTTTAAATTTATATACTACACTAGTAAAACTCTTAATGATGCACAAATTAACTATGTTGTTACTGAAAAAGAATTACTAGCTATTGTGTATGCTTTAGATAAATTCAGATCTTATTTAATTGGAGCTAAATGTGATGTGCATACTGATCATTCAGCTATTAAATATTTGATGCAAAAGAAAGATGCCAAACCAAGGTTGATTAAATGGATACTTTTGATACAAAAATTTGATCTTGTGGTTATTGATAGAAAGGAACTGATAATCAAATTGCTAATCATTTGTCAAGATTAGAAAACCATGAATCACCTGACACTGACAATGAAATTACAGACAGTTTCCTTGATGAACAACTTTATAATATTAATGAGTGGAAAATATCATGGTATGCTGACATTGTTAATTATATTGTAAGTGATATTTTGCCACCTATGCTGACATTGCAACAACAAAGGAAATTTATTCATGATGCAAAATTATATTTTTAGGATGAGCCTTATTTATATAAACAATGTAAATATCTGATTATTAGAAGATGTGTACCTCATCAATAAACTGAGCTAATCATTTAGAAATGTCTTGATTCTGAATTTGGTGGACATTTTGGGATTGATAAAACTGCTTCTAAAATTTTACAAGCTAGATTTTATTGGCCTACTATCCTTAAAGATGTTTATAGATACATAAAAACTTGTGATCAGTGTCAAAGAGTAGGCAATATATCTAGAAGAAATGAAATGCCTCTGAATTTCATGTTAGAAGTTGAGATCTTTGATGTTTGGGGATTAGATTTTATGGGACCATTTATTCCTTCATTTGGGAACTTACATATATTAATTCCTGTGGACTACATTTCTAAGTGAATTGAAGCACAAGCCTTACCTCGTTGTGATGCTAAAAGTGTTTCAAGTTTTTTAATGAAAAGTATTTTCACTAGATACAATTGAAGCACAAGCTTTACCTCATTGTGACGCTAAAAGTGTTTCAATATTTTTAATGAAAAATATTTTCACTAGATACAAATGCCTAGGATGATTATTACTGATGGAGGATCCCATTTTAGGAATAAATATATTCAGAGATTCTTAATGTTGTGACGCTAAAAGTGTTTCAAGATTTTTAATGAAAAATATTTTCACTAGATACGGAATGTTACCTCGTTGTCACACTAAAAGTGTTTCAAGATTTTTAATGAAAAATATTTTCACTAGATACGGAATGTCGAGAATGATTATCACTGACGGAGGATCCCATTTTAGAAATAAATATATTCAGAGATTGGTAGAAAAATTTAATATTATTCATTGAATCTCTACTGCCTATCATCCTCAAACCAATGGGTTAACTTAAGTTTCTAATAGAGAGATTAAACAAATACTTGAAAAGACTATAAATCCTAGTAGAATAAATTGGTCCACTAGACTGGATACCGCATTATGGGCTTACATGACTGCTTATAAAACTCATATTGGAATGACTCCTTATAGACTGATTTTTGAAAAGACTTGTCACTTACCAGTAGAATTGGAGCATAAAGCATATTAGGCGATTAAAGAATTCAATTATCATTTGAAAGATGCTGGTAAGAAGAGATTGTTACAATTAAATGAATTGGAAGAATTAAGAAATGAGTCTTATGATAACAACAGAATTTATAAGGAAAAACTAAAGTTATGGCATGATTGGAAGATTAACCAAAAGAACTTTGAACCAAGAGAAGAAATTTTACTTTACAACACTAGGCTGAAGTTGTTTCCTGAAAAATTGAAGTCTCGTCGGTTAGGACTCTTTATTGTGACTCAAGTTTATACTTACGGAGCTGTTGAGATTGAAGATCAAAAGACCGGAAATAGATTTAAAGTAAATGAACACAGATTAAAACTATATTTTAAGTGTAAAAGACCAAATTTTAAAGAGGTTTTAATGATCAGTCAACTTGAATGACACCTGAATAGGTCGGGGTGACGACGTTAAACCAAGCACTTTTTGGGAGGTAACCCATAGTTATCTTTACTTTTACTGTGATTATAGTAGTTTGTATTTGAAATTATTGTTAGTTTGTGGTAGTATTAAGCTCTACTACTCTTATTTACCCTTGAATCATTATAAGAATTGGATCCATAAAGAAAAATTGGAACGCATTCGAACCAGAGCGAAACTGTGAAAATTTTGCCTTGGCGCCGACGGCAGGTTTTTCCCGAGAGTCCAAGCAAAATTAATACAGAGGCTCGCCGATGGTGCCCTCGACCCTGCCGACGGCGAGACCGGCGAGATGGTGGTTTCTTGGGTTCAAATGGCAGTTTTTGGTGGTTTTTGGGCGGGAGTTATCCTTTTAAACTCCGAAATTCGATTCCTAGTTCATATTTCCCCCCAAAAAAGAAGTTAAACTACACCATTCCTATGGCGTCCAATTCCTCTAATAATCCCAGAATGCAAGTTTTCAATCGGCGAAAGTTTATTAGTGCAGAAGTGCAACGAATCTTCAACAAGTTACTGACGAAAAAAAGATTGATCAAGGAACGAGGATTCGTAAATCACGAATTGAATAATCCCACGACTGCAATTGAAGAAACGATAGTGCGGCAAAGATGGGAAGTGTTGTGCTACACTTTCGCCACCATAGTGGTTCCTACGGTAAAAGAGTTTTATGCAAATTTACATAGAATCAACCAAGGAGTTGTTTATGTGCGAGGAAGACGATTCACTTTCACTCCTACATGGATCATCAAGTTATACATGATCGAAAATGTTCAAGTCTGTCACTATTCCAATTTCGTCCCAACGAGAAACCAGATGAATGAAATTTACTAATATTTAATGGACAAAATCGATGACTAGGAAACAAGAGAAAATGGGTATGTTAGTTTTTCTGCGACACTCCTAAATCTCGTTTCAAAATATTGGCACTTTTTTATTTCTGCAAAATTATTACCGACAATGAAGATCGGTAAAGTTTCTAAAGAAGTGTTATTTTGAATTATAGCATCCAAAGGGGACTGTCGATCGATATTGGATCAATAATTGTGAATTCAGTTTTGGTCCTGATCATTCATGGATCAACTTATGGCTCAGACACCCCTCCACAATTTTCTCACTTTGCAGTCAGTTCCAAGTGTCCTACGAAAATTGGGAAAAATTACTTTTACCTTGGAAGCCTTTTGACCCAACTGAGAGATTCATAGTTTTTGAAGATTAAAATGAAATGACCATTATAGTAGATCAATCATCTCAAAATTCACTGCCAGTTCAACCCTTAATTCCTGATAAGTCTCTGGTGATCCCGCGTTGAATCAAGAAATTGGAAAAGGAGGTACAAAATGTCATGAATGCAATTAATAATATCTTTGATTTCTTTGATCATCTAGACTGGAGGATCAAAGAGAATTTTGAGCACTCTGGACATTTAGAAGATAGCTTGATACGACTGATGAGGAGGATGAAGTTAATAGAAGAGGATTCCACTGAGATACGACTGATGAGGAGGATGAAATTGATAGAGGAGGATTCGACTGAAGAATTTCCATTCTGCCCCTTTTATAACTTCTTCGTTCATGTGCAATCAATGGGTGATCTCAGAGGAGAATCTAGTACTGAGTCTGAAGATTATTAGATTTATATTACTACATATTTGATTTGAACTTTGTATTTGCTTTGCTTTAAAATTATGCTTTTAGATCTATGTATAGTTGAGACTAAGCATTGGATGTTTTATCTATGTATTTCGATTTGAACTTTGTATTTGCTTTGCTTTAGAATTATGCTTGTAGATCTCTCTATAGTTGAGACTAAGCATAGGTTGTTTTGTCTTCAGTGTTTTGAGTGTTGTGGCTTGGATTGCGATGCTGAATTAATGTATTGAGGTTGAGAAGATACCAGACTTAGGTGTGTTATGTAACTATATTGTATCGCTTGGAATTTATATATAAATGTGATATTTTGTGTTGTGAAAGTTTATATGTGCTAAGTACATAATTTAGTCACTTAAAATTATATCTATAATGATTGAAAAGATGTTGTTAAGGCTTGAAATTGATCAAAATTATGAAGATCTAGGATTTGAACCAAAATTAGTAGAGCCCGACGGCGCCTTTGACGCCGCCGATGGAGAATTTTTCCCGAGACTTAGGATTTAATTCCAATAGAGCGCGCCGACGGAGCCATCAACCCCGCTGATGGCGACCTCACAAAAAAAAACACCTTTAACCGTGATTTTGACTAGTCAATCGCCACTATTCATCATCCCCTTCCTCCTAAAAATGCCATTTTCAACCTAGAGCTTGAAAGATCTTAGATTGGGAGGTGATTTCAAGGCTTATTGACACCATATTTGATCATCTCTAGGTAAGAGCTTCACTCCAAACTAAAAATATTTGATTTCACCATGGATTTCTTCCACATTGAAAAGGTCCAAAAAATTTGAGAATGTAAAGAAAATTTGGGAAGAAATTCATGGATCTTAGTGTTGAACTCTTAGAATTACTATTGGAAGCCATGATTTGCATATTTGAAGTAATTTTTGGAATTTTTCTATAATTTGATTAGATTGAAATGGCACCACGTCAAAAGAGACAGGTTGAGTTTGATGAGTCTCGCTTCGTCAATGTGATGGCTTAAACAAAATTTACTTCCATATTTAAGGGAAAGAAGTGTATACATGATCGAGTTTTTGAAAGTTCGGGAGGAGAAATTGAACGAGTTATTGCCGAGAAGAGGTATGAAAACTTTTGTTACAACACCAATAAAGCTGATGCAAACGTTGTAAAGGAGTTCTACGCCAATTTAATCTATTCTGAGGATGGAATCGTTCAAGTGCATGGATTTCCTGTTGAGTTTACTGCCGCCCGCATCAACACTTTTTACGAAGTCCCAAACTCTTATAGCTGCCACTATGAATCCTTTAGTATGATGGAAGACTCTCTTAATGATGTCATCAACTTTCTCACTGATGTGAAAGGAACATGGAAGATAAAGTAGCGAGAACGGGTAAATTTTTTTGCTTCCATGCTGAATGCCACCTCTAAGGCGTGACACTATTTTATTTCCTCTACTTTGTTACCAACCTATCACCATAGTGAGGTAACTAGAGATAAAGCTATTCTGAATTTTTGTATTCAAAATAATAGAACTATAAATATGGGGAGAATAATTTTTGAGAATATATTGACTACAACAAGGAGTGAGACTAGTGGAGGTCTAGGACATCCTGACCTTATTTATGCAATTTACAAACTTTCTGGAGTAGAAATTGGAGATGAAGAATGGGTTACCCTATGAAGCCCATTAGTAAAGCTAACTTGAAGACTTATGAATCCCATGAGAAATGGAGAATTGGGAGTAGAAGTCAAGAACCCTCTACTAGTAGAGATGTTCCCTCTACAAGTTATGACCTTCCACCTTCTAGTTCCCTTGCCCTCTCTGATTTAATGAATGAGTTGACCTTGCAGCTGAAGAGCATATAATTGATAAATGAAAGGATTGGAGGTTTAGAACATCAACACGATTATGATAGTGAGTAACTTCATAGGCATTCAGATTTTGAGATAGCCTATTATGAAGCTTAGGCCAGACACTACAGAGGTGAGCCTGATGTTAGTTTTCCTTAGTGCCCCCGGTATACTCAGTATCAACCTGATCCACTTGCTGATCAAGGTGATGAAGATATAGCTTGGGATTTTGATATTTGAATGTAATTGATGTACTTATATTTGTACTTTTATTTCTATGATTTTGTTTGTAATAGAAATTGATGTTTGTGTATTTGGACTTTCATTTTTAGTATTACATTGTACTTGGATGATTTTTAATTTTTGTTATAAAATTAGTGTGGTTGTTGAATTTGCATGTGTAGTATAATAGATGTTGAGTAGTATTTGGTGGATTTTAATGTAATCTGATTTTTATTTTTGTATTTTAATTATAAGTGTTTTGTGTAGTATTGTGGTTGTGTTAGGAAATATTGTGCTTGTTTAATGTTTTATTTTTATACTTATTTCAAAATATCATTACCCAAAAATTTCTCTAATGTTTTATATTTTCTAGAAAGCTCTTAATGTTACAGACCAGGTGAAATAGAAATTTTGAGAAGGCCTACAAAAATTTCAGAATGATGAAAATGCCTAAAATACTGAGGTATGATTTATATTTAGAGTTTTTCTTTCCACCTGTATCATTATATGTTGAAAAATTTAAGTTTAGGGGAGGGAAAAAAGATTAACTATTAGATGTCCTCTATTTAATTATTTTCAAAAATTATTTATATGATTGNAACAACTATTGGCAAGGATTATTTCCTCTATTCATTTTATGAACATCCTTTACTCTCCCTTATCATTCCACATGGCTCATCTCAGTCACAATGCAAATTTCTTTAAAAATTTTTTGGTGTTTTTCCCAATTTTTATGGATGTGGTTGCTACAATATAATACATTATAATGCATAGTTCTTATTTTTGCTTTTTATAGTAATTGAAGTTTGTCAAAACCACTTTAAAAGAACCTCCTGAAATATATAAATGATATCACCAAAGACATTTTTTATATAAACTCTAATTGCTAAGCAAGTATGTATTAATCATTAAATGGAACACAATCCTCTTCATCCTAAATTTCAATGTTATCACTCCTGCCAGTTTTATTTTTGGCAGTTAGTTGATATGAAACCATAAATATTTAAGGATTTAATTGTTTAAATAATTAAACACAACATCAAAAGTAATATACTATCTCGAAGGATATAAATATCACTTTATGATTGATTCAATTACTTAAACTATGAAATTTTGAATATTTACAAGCTCCACAATTAAAATCAACAAATATTTTTGTTATCTATTACAAAGACTAGATAGGCTTAGATTAATCTAGAGTTTAAACTTTTTATAAAGGCAATATAGTTACATCTTAAGCAACAAAAGTTATTTTAAAAAACTTTTGATTCTGGTTGCATTCTTATCCTCAAGATTTTTTCTAAGTTCAATTCCCAATATTGATCGTTAGGAATAAAGGGAAAGAAAGGCTCAAGAGTGAAACGTTTTATTTATGGAACCCNCCACAATTAAAATCAACAAATATTTTTGTTATCTATTACAAAGACTAGATAGGCTTAGATTAATCTAGAGTTCAAACTTTTTATAAAGGCAATATAGTTACATCTTAAGCAACAAAAGTTACTTTAAAAAACTTTTGATTCTTGTTGCATTCTTATCCTCAAGATTTTTTCTAAGTTCAGTTCCCAATATTGATCGTTAGGAATAAAGGGAAAGGCTCAAGAGTGAAACATTTTATTTATGGAACCTAAAAGAAGATAAGTAGGGGAAGTCAAAGATACTAAAAAACTCAGTAACATCACAACTATTATATTGTTCAATTATAATGATTTTGAAAAAGATTTATTTGATATTTTAGTAGACATTATATTAGAATTTCAAGGCTTATATCACATGATATATGGTTTTGAGAAAGCCTGGGAGGTGAGGATTTATGTAATAACTGGATGAACAACCAAGAAATTTTAAGATTAAAGGTGGAGTTCACTGAAAAAAGTTAAACAACATTAACATAATCTACAGGAATAGAAATTAGAGTAAACAAAATGCAATGTACTTATAACCCGTGCTTGAAAAATCTATCATCTAAACTACCTAATCATCATAAAGTTATGCATAGGATGTCTCAATAGATGTAAGATAAGATAAATTGTTACTTATTAAGAAAAGTAGATCGTGCAATTTGATTGTAAAATTAAGCTACATAAGTATGAATGATATGCATAATATCATATAACTAATCTGAATATATTTTTGTAATTTAAATCTTAGCATTTAAAAGCTACAACAATCATGTATTTTTTTATTTGGTTACGTTTACTCTTAGTGTCGGAGGAACATAACAAGGTGTTTATAATTATGCAAGTCATTGATAATGAACATTCAAAAGAAGTTTATAATACCAAATAATATGCAAACACAAACACACTTTACAAGTTATTGACTATCAAGGGACATGTCACCCCATTGCATGCAATGAGTGAGGACCTAAAGGCAAGGAATAGATGCAATATGAAATGCTTATGCCAAAAGTGATCATTTCATGGTTATTCCTAAACCGTAAAGAATTTTCTACTCATATTTATTTATTATCAACTTTATTATTTTATATGCATGATGTTCCTAAGGCGTGAATGCAACATTTTCTTTACNTTATCAACTTTATTATTTTATATGCATGATGTTCCTAAGGCGTGAATGCAACATTTTCTTTACTTTTTTTTTTTTATTTTGTTTGAGTTTTCCTTTAATTCTTGAAAATTTGTTTTAAGATTTTGTCAGATTTATCGAGCGCAAATAAAGCAGCATGAAAAAAAGGGTGCCAACCCTAAACCCATGTCAGACTCATTGGTAGAGAATGTGAACTAAAAGTTGATGTTGGTTTAGTTGAGGTTCGTCCTTTTACATTTATGTTTATCATACCTTGATTGGTTTGAATGTCAATAATCAACCAGNTAAAGTAGCATGAAAAAAAGGGTGCCAACCCTAAACCCATGTCAGACTCATTGGTAGAGAATGTGAACTAAACATTGATGTTGGTTTAGTTGAGGTTTGTCCTTTTACTTTTATGTTTATCATACCTTGATAGGTTTGAATGTCAATAATCAACCAATTATGGCGGACACCCTAACTCTGGAAATAGAAAATAAACTTATATTTACTATGACAGCTAAGGTTTACTGTAGTAGCCCTGCAAAATAAATTTAGCACATCCTAAGCTTATTATAGTGACCAGAGGAAAATATGTTGAGAGTTTCATACCTATTTTATACTGTTTTTTTTATGATATTGCACTTTAAGAAAATATATTTTTGATGTTTTGTTGCAGGAATGATGAATTTNTTTTTATGATATTGCACTTTAAGAAAATATATTTTTGATGTTTTGTTGCAGGAATGATGAATTTGGTCATTGAAGCAAAAAGATGCAAAAAGGAGCGAATTTGGAGCGAAAATGACCAAAATGTGCAGAATTGAACTAGGGCACCGACGGCACTATCGACCCTNTTTGGAGCGAAAAGGACCAAAATGTGCAGAATTGAACTAGGGCACCGACGGCGCCATCGACCCCACCGACGACGAGATTTTCCTGAGACTCCATAATTAATTCATTAAGAAGGTCCGCTGACGGCGCCTTCGAGGCCACCGATGACGAGCTAGGCAGTTATGCCTAATCAGGCTTTGGATAAGGCCAAATTTTGAAGGGATGCTTAGGCAACTCTTGGGAAAGCTCATCAACAACTTTAAAAGAATATTTTGGCCAAAAATTGAGAAAAGAAGAAGTGCTAGAGAGAGTTTCTGGAGGTTAGGNGCCAAATTTTGAAGGGATGCTTAGGCAACTCTTGGGAAAGCTTATCCACAACTTTAAAAGAATATTTTGGCCAAAAATTGAGAAAATAAGAAGTGCTAGAGAGAGTTTCTGGAGGTTAGAAAGGTTTCAATAGTAATTGTGAGGAATTCTTTGAGAGATTGTAAGAGTGGAGGGAAAGTGAGAGATTTCTTCCTCCTTTCCGAGGGAAAGAATATAGGGAGTAAAGGAAGTGCTAGGAGAGTTCCTAGAGATTAGAAAAATTCCAATATTAGTGAGGAATTTTCGAGAGATTGTAAGAGTGGAGGGAAAGTGAGAGATTTCTTCCTCCTTGCTACTTCAAAAAGGAATTGCTTCGAGAGATTGTAAGAGTGGAGGGAAAGTGAGAGATTTCTTCCTCCTTGCTGCTTCGAAGAAGAATTCTGTGTGCTGTAAAGAAAGGAAGAGATTCATAGGAACTTTGAGGAGTGTTCGTAGGGAGAAATTAGATATAAATTATTTACTTATTGTAGTTTGTATGACTTTGATTTTATATATGAATTCCGAGTTTTGTTGTGTTTTCCCCATGAGATCCATGAAAATGTTTAAGAAATTGTGATGATCTTTTCACTTTGTTCTTAATTTACTTTCAATCTGA
>JXCR01136476.1:9809-42811 GCA_002079205.1 Phalaenopsis hybrid cultivar | reverse complement strand
AAAGGTTGCTTAATATGTTATATTTTGTCTTATTACAATTTCAAATTAGTTTGTTGAAATTTTTAATTTTGATGATTTCATTTGTTAGGTTTAATGATGAGAAAGATATATAATTTTGATGAAAAGTTACAAGTTAGCACAAACTCACTATTAAATATTTATATTTAGTCATTTAATTATTTAACATGCCACTACCTCTTCTCTTCACTTTCATACATCTTACAGAAACATTGATTTCTATTTCTCTATTGAGTTCTTGTGAGACCAGTTTTTATTCTCTCTGAAGGAATGTCAGTAGAAGCACCAATGAGGTCTATAGCGGAAGTCATCACCATTGACTTCATTTTAGTTGTTTTAAAGGTTTGAGTAACTGTAATTTCAACTTATTCTTTGAGAATCCTATTGAGCTTCCTCTTCTTTTCTCTTCTTGAATTCAAAAATTGGCATTTTGTCTTTAGTCTCATCGTGACCAACTTTGCTCATTAGCATCCGTTGTCACGAAGGTAGTTGATGTAACTCAACCAGAATCTCTTGTTAGCAATCCATGAATTACACCATCCAAAGATAGCTCAATAGTCCTAAAGCTAGAGGAACAATGCTTCTAAGACGCTATGACTTATACCTGCCAACAGAAGTGACAAGAAGCCTCTAGAATAGAAGAAAAAGAGAGATCCAGCTACAAAACCGAAGACCACCTCATAATGGACTGACACAATGTTCTGGTCGAGGAGACTCTAACACCTTAAGCATGTTTTAGACAACAATGTTGGATAATTCAATTTATATAAGCACAAGGAATTCACCTCAAAACATGCAAATATGGNATGAGGTCAAGATCCCATGGTTCTATCATTCTTGATTATCATGTTCCTAATCTACATAGTCAGAAAAAGTAGTTAGCTCAATAATGACTGAAAGATTCTTGTTAGCAACCATGTATTGTATTGTCCTAATGATCTTTGTAGATCTGGCGTACATTATTGTTTAAGTTGTAGGTTTTATTTTGTTGCTCATTAATGGTTCGCTTTAAGCTATAATGTTTTTTAGATATTATGAGTTTTGTAGATTTTTAATTTATTTGAATTTTTTTATTTTTAATAGGATTGTCTTTTAATATTTATTTGAATTTTAATATGATTATCTTTCAATATTTATTAAAATTTTAATATAATTATATTTTAATTATTATATGATTCATAACAAGTTCAAATGACTTCTAAGACTCTTAAAATTCTATTGAAATGTTTGACATAGATTCTAATCAACCTCTAAAGGTTTCAAGTCATTCTGGGTTTAATTGAATTTTTATGAATTATTATATTTATTTAGGGAGTTAATTATTTTAAAATATTCAAATTTATTTGANTTATATTTTAATTATTATATGATTCATAACAAGTTCAAATGACTTCTAAGACTCTTAAAATTCTATTGAAATTTTTGACATAGATTCTAATCAACCTCTAAAGGTTTCAAGTCATTCTGAGTTTAGTTGAACTTTTTATGAATTATTATATTTATTTAGGGAGTTAATTATTTTAAAATATTGAAATTTATTTGTTGGTGAATATCTTTTAATATAGTAGTTCTATTTATTTATTGGTAAGGGTTTCATTCAATTTGAGTTTTTCTTGAAAATCTTATGGGAGTTTTAGTTTGAAAGGGTATATTTGTAAAATTATAAATTTCTAACTTAAACAACTTCATCTCAAGTTGAAAGGTTGCTTAATATGTTATATTTTGTCTTATTACAATTTCAAATTAGTTTGTTGAAATTTTTAATTTTGATGATTTCATTTGTTAGGTTTAATGATGAGAAAGATATATAATTTTGATGAAAAGTTACAAGTTAGCACAAACTCACTATTAAATATTTATATTTAGTCATTTAATTATTTAACATGCCACTACCTCTTCTCTTCACTTTCATACATCTTACAGAAACATTGAGTTCTTGTGAGACCAGTTTTTATTCTCTCTGAAGGAATGTCGGTAGAAGCACCAATGAGGTCTATAGCGAAAGTCATCACCATTGACTTCATTTTAGTAGTTTTAAAGTTTTGAGTAACTGTAATTTCAACTTATTCTTCGAGAATCCTATTGAGCTTCCTCTTCTTTTCTCTTCTTGAATTAAAAAATTGGCATTTTGTCTTTAGTCTCATCATGACCAACTTTGCTCATTAGCACTCGTTGTCACGAAGGTAGTTGATGTAACTCAACCAGAATCTCTTGTTAGCAATCCATGAATTACACCATCCAAAGATAGCTCAATAGCCCTAAAGCTAGAGGAACAATGCTTCTAAGACGCTATGACTTATACCTGCCAACATAAGTGACAAGAAGCCTCTAGAATAGAAGAAAAAGAGAGATCCAGCTACAAAACCGAAGACCACCTCATAATGGACTGACACAATGTTCTGGTCGAGGAGACTCTAACACCTTAAGCATGTTTTAGACAACAATGTTGGATAATTCAATTTAGATAAGCACAAGGAATTCACCTTGAAACATGCAAATATGTTGTAATTGTCTAATAAAACCTTAGCGTGTATACCTTATTAATATTATAACTAGGTGATAACCATGCATGCAGATTTATTTTAAAACCGGGCCAAAGGCTATATTGAAAATTAAGTGCTGATTTTTTAACATGTTTTCAATTTTAATCGTAAAATTTGGTTAATCTCGATCTTTTAATTATTAGGATTTAGTTGAAAAATCTATAATTTTAGGGTCCTTAGAAGGCTAAATTGTACTTCCGGTGGTCTTTCCAAACAAACCAATAATTAAGAAAGTGAGAATTCAAGCACAGAGGAGAAAAGTAAACAAGCCAAGTAAAAATTTACAAAAGATAAACCAATGTCATTGGGTCAAAAATATATCCTAGAAAGATGAAAAGGCAGTCAAGCTTTGCATTTAGATACTTGGTCTTAGATCTATACAATTATAGATTCAAACTTAAGGCACGAGACACCGATATTTGCTCCTGGTTCACACCACGTGATTTCTTGCATCAAATAGCTTGGAAACCATTCCCTTACCTTATTTTTTATACAAACACTACCTAAGGACTCTACAAAATACATGTTAAAAAAAATAAAGTCGCAACCTGCATCCAAAGAGTTAGTCATGCGATGTGAAATTGACCATGAGGGGAGCTTAATGATATATGTAAGAAAAGCATTAGAGTAAATTGTTATGGGTCCTCCTGATTGGACATGACACCCTACAAGAAGATCATTGCTAAATATACCAATGTGCATGTACAAACTCATTAAACACACAGAAGGCACATAGAAAATGCTTGGCCAGCTGATCCTCTTTCTGGTACAATAATACTACGATGTATGCGCAGCTAGATTCTTGATTATCTTTATTTTATATTTCTTATTTACAATGGTGCCAAAAACTTGGTTTCAAAGANTTTAATTATTAGGATTTAGTTGAAAAATCTATAATTTTAGGGTCCTTAGAAGGCTAAATTGTACTTCCGGTGATCTTTCCAAACAAACCAATAATTAAGAAAGTGAGAATTCAAGCACAGAGGAGAAATGTAAACAAGCCAAGTAAAAATTTACAAAAGATAAACCAATGTCATTGGGTCAAAAATATATCCTAGAAAGATGAAAAGGTAGTCAAGCTTTGCATTTAGATACTTGGTCTTAGATCTATACAGTAATATAGATTCAAACTTAAGGCACGAGACACCGATATTTGCTCCTGGTTCACACCAGGTGATTTCTTGCATCAAATAGCTTGGAAACCATTCCCTTACCTTATTTTTTATACAAACACTACCTAAGGACTCTACAAAATACATGTTAAAAAAAATAAAGTCGCAACCTGCATCCAAAGAGTTAGTCATGCGATGTGAAATTGACCATGAGGGGAGCTTAATGATATCTGTAAGAAAAGCATTAGAGTAAATTGTTATGGGTCCTTCTGATTGGACATGACACCCTACAAGAAGATCATTGCTAAATATACCAATGTGCATGTACAAACTCATTAAACACACAGAAGGCACAAAGAAAATGCTTGGCCAGCTGATCCTCTTTCTGGTACAATAATACTACGATGTATGCGTAGCTAGATTCTTGATTATCTTTATTTTATATTTGTTATTTACAACGGTGCCAAAAACTTAATTTCAAAGCNTAAATCTTCCTAGATTTGCCTCTTTATAATAGCCATTTCAATGTGCTTTTGTACCCATTAACTGTAATTCACATTTTCACCAAGAGTTGCTTCAAACACTCCTTCGAAATTCATCCAAAATTCCTTCAATTTTCATCATAACTACCTATGGCACATAAGCGCGAGGTTTTTGTCCGTTAGGCACGACCTTCTCTGTCTCTTGGCACTTAAGCGTCAGTCATGGGCGCTTAGGTGGCCCAGTTCATTTTCACACCTTCATTTTTGCTCCAAATTTGATCTTTTTTCACTCATTTCTCCATATTTCATCAATTTAATTGTACTTGAAAGAAAAACACACAAATACCTTCTATTAAAGTGCAATATCCTAAAAAATAAGTATACAAATGTGTACATGAATGCTAAATAACTTAGGTGTACCACTAGTCATAAGCTATAATAATAGCCAAGCATATAAAAATTCTAACTGCACCTTATTTGCTAATGTAGTAAGCATCTAAAGTAAGCTTACCCTTAACACATCATCAAGGTTTGTGCGAAAAGTGTGTGGCTAAGTTCGGTGTATGACTTTGATGGGGTCATCGACACCAGCGCCGACTTGAATATATAAGAGATCTACTATACATCACCCATCACATGACATGCTAAAAGAGTTGTACTCATATATGATCTAGATTATTGGAGTATAGTTTGAAATTGTGGCAAGTAATATTTTAAAAAAAGTATTTTTTATTTAAAAATAAGATCATTGAACGCCAGTCTGTAACAAGCAAGATGGCGTACTTTAGACCTCTTAGATCCTTAACACAATCATACATGCATTAATCGTAATTTAATGACTCATATACTTATTGAGATATGCTTACAAGCATTTAATGCATTAAGACTAACATTGGGTCACTCATCTAAAGAGATGAGTTGACATTAAGGCAAATCAAGCTATGATCATTTAGAATGTCATTAAGGCTGGTCAATTCACAATCAAGCAAAAAAGCAAAGGTGTTTCAAGTATCGTGGATAATAGTGATAAAACACATGGGTGGACCAACTCAACGTGACCACTCAATTGCAGTACCAGCAGTCACATCAACTGTAGAATGATAATTTTAAACTATTGTCAGTCGCTAAATTGTGGGAGGAAGATATTTGATTTAATATAATATATATTATAATTTTGGAAAGTAATATTTTAGTTTTTAAAATACGAGACCGAACTGATTTCATATAGACAATAGTTTAAATAGACAAGCACATAACTACAAGTGACATACCTATCCCAATGAATAGACATACCACTTACTATTGAGACACGATAAAATAAACTAAATGATTTAAGACAACCATTTTAGTCCGCGGAACCTTTATGTTGATTGAAAAGTTCCCCCATCTAATATAAAAAATTAGATGGAGTTTATTTTAGGTTGCGTTCTAAAATTTCCTATAAGGTCAAGCCTCTATAATTAATTACATCTTAAATGACCGAAGTCACCTAAGAAAACTCTTGATTTAGATTAAAGATTAATGTCTTCAAAAACCTCAAATGGTTGGACTTTTCAAATTTTGGACCAAGTAGTGTCAAATGAGAAAGGCTCAAATTTCGAACATTGTTATGGAATCCAGAGGGAAAAAATTAGGGGTTGTCACAGATCCTGAGAAAAATCTCGGTGACTTCCCAAACTTTCATATGGCTAGGCTTCAATTTTGGAGAGATGTTATTATATGTTTTATCCTACCAATTTTATTAATTAGGGCTTACACTCGCATGAACCAATCATACAAACAACGTGAAAGATAGGAGGAATTATGTTGTAACAAATGACAACCTCAGAATCTTAAAATGAGTTAGAGCTTAAATTGTACAACATGATTGTGCAAAGGCTTAAGGAAAAAGTGAGGATTTATATTGCACTAGGAAAATAACATTTAAATCTGATGGCATATTATTTAATTCTAAGGAAAAACTTATTGTTGTAGATCCAGTTGCTGTTGTAGGATGTTGCCCTTGAAGTTAGCTCCAAGCTCTCNAAAATTCTAACTGCACCTTATTTGCTAATGTAGTAAGCATCTAAAGTAAGCTTACCCTTAACACATCATCAACGTTTGTGCGAAAAGTGTGTGGTTAAGTTCGGTGTATGACTTTGATGGGGTCATCGACACCAGCGTCGACTTGAATATATAAGAGATCTACTATACATCACCCATCAGATGACATGCTAAAAGAGTTGTACTCATATATGATCTAGATTATTGGAGTATAGTTTGAAATTGTGGCAAGTAATATTTTAAAAAAAGTATTTTTTATTTAAAAATAAGATCATTGAACGCCAGTCTGTAACAAGCAAGATGGCGTACTTTAGACCTCCTAGATCCTTAACACAATCATACATGCATTAATCGTAATTTAATGACTCATATTACTTATTGAGATATGCTTACAAGCATTTAATGCATTAAGACTAACATTGGGTCACTCATCTAAAGAGATGAGTTGACATTAAGGCAAATCAAGCTATGATCATTTAGAATGTCATTAAGGCTGGTCAATTCACAATCAAGCAAAAAAGCAAAGGTGTTTCAAGTATCGTGGATAATAGTGATAAAACACATGGGTGGACCAACTCAACGTGACCACTCAATTGCAGTACCAACAGTCACATCAACTGTAGAATGATAATTTTAAACTATTCTCAGTCGCTAAATTGTGGGAGGAAGATTTTTGATTTAATATAATATATATTATAATTTTGGAAAGTAATATTTTAGTTTTTAAAATACGAGACCGAACTGATTTCATATAGACAATAGTTTAAATAGACAAGCACATCACTACAAGTGACATACCTATCCCAATGAATAGACTTACCACTTACTAGTGAGACACGATAAAATAAACTAAATGATTTAAGACATCCATTTTAGTCCGCGGAACCTTTATGTTGATTGAAAAGTTCCCCCATCTAATATAAAAAATTAGATGGAGTTTATTTTAGGTTGCGTTCTAAAGTTTCCTATAAGGTCAAGCCCCTATAATTAATTACATCTTAAATGACCGAAGTCACCTAAGAAAACTCTTGATTTAGATTAATGATTAATGTCTTCAAAAACCTCAAAGGGTTGGACTTTTCAAATTTTGGACCAAGTAGTGTCAAATGAGAAGCTCAAATTTGGAACATTGTTATGGAATCCAGAGGGAAAAAATTAGGGGTTGTCACAGATTCTGAGAAAAATCTCGGTGACTTCCCAAACTTTCATATGGCTATGCTTCAATTTTGGAGAGATGTTATTAGATGTTTTATCCTACCAATTTTATTAATTAGAGCTTACACTTGCATGAACCAATCATACAAACAACGTGAAAGATAGGAGAAATTATGTTGTAACAAATGACAACCTCAGAATCTTAAATGAGTTAGAGCTTAAATTGTACAACATGATTGTGCAAAGGCTTAAGGAAAAAGTGAGGATTTATATTGCACTAGGAAAATAACATTTAAATCTGATGGCATATTATTTAATTCTAAGGAAAAACTTATTATTGTAGATCCACTTGCTGTTGTAGGATGTTGCCCTTGAAGTAAGCTCCAAGCTCTTCGTCGAAGTAGCAGTCCTAACGTCTAAGATTCAAAAGGTTTTACTAGATGTGTTTCAATGTCTGATTTTGTTGTTGTGATTATTGTTGTTGTTGTTTTAGATATCTTATGGGGAAAGTTTAACTTGATTAAGCAAAACCAGTTAGGATCCTACGACTCCCTCATTTTGGCACCACTATTTTCTTCAGATTCACTTAGTCTAAATGAATTGTTAAATTCATCCAAACCGGGAAAATCTCATTAGAATCCGTAGGTTGCCTCCTTCGAGGGATTCCCAATCGTCCAAAGAGAGTGTATTAAATTTAGTTCATTTTTGTCTTTTCTTTGAGAATGTATTTCATTTTTGAAAAATTGTGTTGGTTTTGGTTCAGCATGCAGGTTTATTTTGAGTTTGGTAGGTACAATAAGCAAGTACAGGTAAGAAAATGTAGTAAAGTAAAAGGAAAGGGAATTCCATTTCAAAAATGTAAATGTGTACCTGTCATCTTCTCGCACTCCCACTAAAATATTAGAACTTGCAACACACAAACACACACACACGTGCGCGCACACGCACACACACACATACATGCATAATTTTGCAAGAAGTTTAAATAAACTGCAGAAATGAAAAACAAGAAAACCAAATTTAAGGTGTACCTGCAGAATCCCAGGTCATAACTTGGTGGGTTCCTATTTATTTGTTTAAAGGATGATTTTCTAAATCAAAAACATAATAGGTTCAATTTTCCTCCAAGATATCCAAAAGACCATAAAAGAAATGTAGGGCATAACCCTACTTCTATTTTAGAATCCTTTGAAACGTCTCGATTTCACCTGAACTTGTTATGTTGCTAAATCATTCATCCATCATAGCTTGATGGGTATATTTTAATCTTGTGCTTAATGAACCTTGATGCCTTAATTATCCCTATGAGTGGGATAACTATCACTTGATGTTTCATTTATGAATTATGTGAGTGGAGGCCCTTAAGGGAAAATTAAGTTTTTAGAGAATTTAGCCAATTGAAATTCAGAGTTGGGCTAGTAGTGTTTTCAAAGTATTTCTGATTAGTTATATTATCTTTTTTAAGCCTCATTAAACAAACTTGGATTAATCCTAGTTCATTACTAAGCCCTTAAGATTTCATGGGTAGATTTGTAATTTTAAGAATGTTAAATTATGTGGGCTTGATCCTACTTAAATGTTGTGTTATAATCCAACCACTAACCAGGGGTCTTTGATTAAATTATGGTCTTCCAAATCAAACCCCTCCCTTTAGGATCACCCAATTTAATTAACTTCCAAATTATAATAATTAGGGGAAATTACAATATACCCTTGTTGTTGAAGAGTGATGAATTAGTTGCTACCTCTTAATCCCTTATGTTTCGACCACTTAGAAAAGATAATTATGATCATGCATTACCCATTTACCCTTTGATTTATCCTAAGTATTAATTAAAGCTTAAATTCCATAATTACCATTTTGCTCTTTATGGCCTTATCACTTCATAATTATTTAAATTTAACTCAAATGACCTAAAAATTTTGATGCTACCCCACTCATGGGCAATTAAAATATCAGAGGAGAAAATATAATTTTTGATTTTTATTTTATTTTTAATAATTATTTTAATACAAAAATTAGGTGTTTTCAATTTTAATTCATTTAATTAAACCACAAATTATTTGTTATTGGGAAAATTATTAAAGGTTCATCTAAGAGAGGGNCCATAATTACCATTTTGCTCTTTATGGCCTTATCACTTCATAATTATTTAAATTTAACTCAAATGACCTAAACATTTTGATGCTACCCCACTCATGGGCAATTAAAATATCAGAGGAGAAAATATAATTTCTGATTTTTATTTTATTTTTAATAATTATTTTAATACAAAAATTAGGTGTTTTCAATTTTAATTCATTTAATTAAACCACACAAATTATCCGTTATTGGGAAAATTATTAAAGGTTCATCTAAGAGAGGACCACTTAGGCCAATGTTCATGATTTTTTGAATTTTATTTTATTTATTATAATTAATTGGTTGTTTTGAGTTTTAATTAAATATAAAATATTATTTGAGTTAAAAATTAAACTTTATATTTTTCTTAAATCTTTATGAGTACAGAAAACCTAAAGAAGCAAGTTTCATATTTTTGTGATTTTTATTTTATTTTTTATAGTTATTTTAGTGCAAAATTCGGGAAAATTCATTTTTAAGCTTTTAAAAATTTATAACTTTATCTAGGAAATTAAGAAAAGTACTCTACCTGCTCTCAAGTAATTAGAAAACAATTCAGACCATTTTAGTGTATTTTTATAATTTTGTGATTTTTATAATTTTTTTTAATTATTAAAATTAGAAAAATAGTTTTTAAATAAAGTTTTTATTTAAGACTTGATTTTATTTTCCTTCGAAGCAACACTCTGCTATTTGATGCCACCATCCACATAGCCACCCAATCAGCGCTCGCTTTACGCATCTTCAGCTCATTAGACGCAATCCTGGCTATCCATTCATTATACGCGTGATCAAACGGTTGCGGTGCTTCTTCCCCAACTGGTGTATCTCTCAGTCCGTCCACCTTCAAACCCTAAGATCTCTTGTTACACTCAACTAAATCGCATGAGGTTTGTTCCTACATCTTCATCTCGTCTAGACAAACCTATCTATACAGTCACTTGCTCATTAATTTAAAGTTTTCTTCACAAAAGCTCAAATCAAGCTCGATTTGGGGGAAAATGGAGCATTCCTGAGTTTGACAGGAGAGGCCTCAATCAGATGCTTGCAGAAGCTTTATTGGGACCCGACGAACCTACTGGAAAGGTCACATTGCTCTTTTGAAGGGTCTGTGTAAGAAATATTCCTATAGGTGGAGAGGTGATACACTAAAATAATATGTAATTTTAAGTATATATTTTATGTTTATTTTTTGTGATATTGCACTTTAAAGAAGGGTATTTTCATGTTTTTGTTGCAGGTGTATCAATTTTAGGCATTTGAATTTTGGTAATTTTAATTGAAGGGTCCAAATTGGTTTTGGAGTCATTTGAAATGATTTTGAGGGTTTTGGAAAAGTTTGGGCCAAAGGGCATTTTTGTAATTTTGGAAAATTTGGGGGTATTTTGGTAATTTTGAAAATTTTGGGAGGTTTTGTGCAATTTTGGTAGTTTGAAATAGTTTGAAGTGAGTTTTGAACAAGCTTGGGTAGTTTGAGTAATTTTGGGAATTTTGGTCAAATTTAAGGTTTGGGGGTAAAAGGTTAAGTTCGGTAGTTAGGTAAAAATTGGATTGCCAACCACCCAATTTGAGCTATGGACTAATGGAATCCTCTACTTTGGGTCCTTCATGTATCTGGTCTGAGCTAGACCTTAGCCTAAGGCTAGTGAGTCTAGGTGACCATCTACATGAGTCTCCCAAAAGATCAAGGGATGAAAGCCAACAAGTTTGGGTTTAGGACTGTGAGTGGAATGTGGTGTGCAAGTGAGTGTAAGTGAGTAAACTAGCACCAGATCAACACCCGGGGTCAACCCTAAGGCCAAGTAGTCTTATGGGGATGTCCCTTGAGCTCCCATATTTTGACCCCACCTACTAAGTGCTAGAGGTCAGGACCAATATGTGGAACTTCAAGTTTAGCAGGAAAGAGTTCTAGGATTTCTAATGGTGAGGGTTCATTTTCTAGTCATCTAGGAATAGTTAACAGGAAAGTCCTATGGCTAGACCCTAGGCTACTAAGGAGGAAACTAGACCTCAACCAAAAGTGAGGTCAACATATATGTATAATTATATTGGGTATGTTATAGTCTCTCACTTCTAGATTACCCATTGTGCCCTCTCTATAGGACCTAGTATTGACCCTTAGTTCCAATATCTAGACCAAATTGATTAAAGAATCTAGCCTATCACTCTAGACACGTCAATTCTACGCCCATCAAATCTTATCTACATATCTATTTGTACCCCCTCNTAGCCATTTCAATGTGCTTTTGTACCCATTAACTGTAATTCACATTTTCACCAAGAGTTGCTTCAAACACTCATTCAAAATTCATCCAAAATTCCTTCAATTTTCATCATAACTACCTATGGCACATAAGCGCGAGGTCTTCGTCCCTTAGGCACGACCTTCTCTGTCTCTTGGCACTTAAGCGTCAGTCATGGGCGCTTAGGTGGCCCAGTTCATTTTCACACCTTCATTTTTGCTCCAAATTTGATCTTTTTTCACTCATTTCTCCATATTTCATCAATTTAATTGTACTTGAAAGAAAAACACACAAATACCTTCTATTAAAGTGCAATATCCTAAAAAATAAGTATACAAATGTGTACATGAATGCTAAATAACTTAGGTGTACCACTAGTCATAAGCTATAATAATAGCCAAGCATATAAAAATTCTAACTGCACCTTATTTGCTAATGTAGTAAGCATCTAAAGTAAGCTTACCCTTAACACATCATCAAGGTTTGTGCGAAAAGTGTGTGGCTAAGTTCGGTGTATGACTTTGATGGGGTCATCGACACCAGCGCCGACTTGAATATATAAGAGATCTACTATACATCACCCATCACATGACATGCTAAAAGAGTTGTACTCATATATGATCTAGATTATTGGAGTATAGTTTGAAATTGTGGCAAGTAATATTTTAAAAAAAGTATTTTTTATTTAAAAATAAGATCATTGAACGCCAGTCTGTAACAAGCAAGATGGCGTACTTTAGACCTCTTAGATCCTTAACACAATCATACATGCATTAATCGTAATTTAATGACTCATATACTTATTGAGATATGCTTACAAGCATTTAATGCATTAAGACTAACATTGGGTCACTCATCTAAAGAGATGAGTTGACATTAAAACAAATCAAGCTATGATCATTTAGAATGTCATTAAGGCTGGTCAATTCACAATCAAGCAAAAAAGCAAAGGTGTTTCAAGTATCGTGGATAATAGTGATAAAACACATGGGTGGACCAACTCAACGTGACCACTCAATTGCAGTACCAGCAGTCACATCAACTGTAGAATGATAATTTTAAACTATTGTCAGTCGCTAAATTGTGGGAGGAAGATATTTGATTTAATATAATATATATTATAATTTTGGAAAGTAATATTTTAGTTTTTAAAATACGAGACCGAACTGATTTCATATAGACAATAGTTTAAATAGACAAGCACATAACTACAAGTGACATACCTATCCCAATGAATAGACATACCACTTACTATTGAGACACGATAAAATAAACTAAATGATTTAAGACAACCATTTTAGTCCGCGGAACCTTTATGTTGATTGAAAAGTTCCCCCATCTAATATAAAAAATTAGATGGAGTTTATTTTAGGTTGCGTTCTAAAATTTCCTATAAGGTCAAGCCTCTATAATTAATTACATCTTAAATGACCGAAGTCACCTAAGAAAACTCTTGATTTAGATTAAAGATTAATGTCTTCAAAAACCTCAAATGGTTGGACTTTTCAAATTTTGGACCAAGTAGTGTCAAATGAGAAAGGCTCAAATTTCGAACATTGTTATGGAATCCAGAGGGAAAAAATTAGGGGTTGTCACAGATCCTGAGAAAAATCTCGGTGACTTCCCAAACTTTCATATGGCTAGGCTTCAATTTTGGAGAGATGTTATTATATGTTTTATCCTACCAATTTTATTAATTAGGGCTTACACTCGCATGAACCAATCATACAAACAACGTGAAAGATAGGAGGAATTATGTTGTAACAAATGACAACCTCAGAATCTTAAAATGAGTTAGAGCTTAAATTGTACAACATGATTGTGCAAAGGCTTAAGGAAAAAGTGAGGATTTATATTGCACTAGGAAAATAACATTTAAATCTGATGGCATATTATTTAATTCTAAGGAAAAACTTATTGTTGTAGATCCAGTTGCTGTTGTAGGATGTTGCCCTTGAAGTTAGCTCCAAGCTCTCCGTCGAAGTAGCAGTCCTAACGTCTAAGATTCAAAAGGTTTTACTAGATGTGTTTCAATGTCTGATTTTGTTGTTGTGATTATTGTTGTTGTTGTTTTAGATATCTTATGGGGAAAGTTTAACTTGATTAAGCAAAACCAGTTAGGATCCTACGACTCCCTCATTTTGGCACCACTATTTTCTTCAGATTCACTTAGTCTAAATGAATTGTTAAATTCATCCAAACCGGGAAAATCTCATTAGAATCCGTAGGTTGCCTCCTTCGAGGGATTCCCAATCGTCCAAAGAGAGTGTATTAAATTTAGTTCATTTTTGTCTTTTCTTTGAGAATGTATTTCATTTTTGAAAAATTGTGTTGGTTTTGGTTCAACATGCAGGTTTATTTTGAGTTTGGTAGGTACAATAAGCAAGTACAGGTAAGAAAATGTAGTAAAGTAAAAGGAAAGGGAATTCCATTTCAAAAATGTAAATGTGTACCTGTCATCTTCTCGCACTCCCACTAAAATATTAGAACTTGCAACACACAAACACACACACACGTGCGCGCACACGCACACACACACATACATGCATAATTTTGCAAGAAGTTTAAATAAACTGCAGAAATGAAAAACAAGAAAACCAAATTTAAGGTGTACCTGCAGAATCCCAGGTCATAACTTGGTGGGTTCCTATTTATTTGTTTAAAGGATGATTTTCTAAATCAAAAACATAATAGGTTCAATTTTCCTCCAAGATATCCAAAAGACCATAAAAGAAATGTAGGGCATAACCCTACTTCTATTTTAGAATCCTTTGAAACGTCTCGATTTCACCTGAACTTGTTATGTTGCTAAATCATTCATCCATCATAGCTTGATGGGTATATTTTAATCTTGTGCTTAATGAACCTTGATGCCTTAATTATCCCTATGAGTGGGATAACTATCACTTGATGTTTCATTTATGAATTATGTGAGTGGAGGCCCTTAAGGGAAAATTAAGTTTTTAGAGAATTTAGCCAATTGAAATTCAGAGTTGGGCTAGTAGTGTTTTCAAAGTATTTCTGATTAGTTGTATTATCTTTTTCAAGCCTCATTAAACAAACTTGGATTAATCCTAGTTCATTACTAAGCCCTTAAGATTTCATGGGTAGATTTATAATTTTAAGAATGTTAAATTATGTGGGCTTGATCCTAATTAAATGTTGTGTTATAATCCAACCACTAACCAGGGGTCTTTGATTAAATTATGGTCTTCCAAATCAAACCCCTCACTTTAGGATCACCCAATTTAATTAACTTCCAAATTATAATAATTAGGGGAAATTACAATATACCCTTGTTGTTGAAGAGTGATGAATTAGTTGCTACCTCTTAATCCCTTATGTTTTGACCACTTAGAAAAGACAATTATGATCATGCATTACCCATTTACCCTTTGATTTATCCTAAGTATTAATTAAAGCTTAAATTCCATAATTACCATTTTGCTCTTTATGGCCTTATCACTTCATAATTATTTAAATTTAACTCAAATGACCTAAACATTTTGATGCTACCCCACTCATGGGCAATTAAAATATCAGAGGAGAAAATATAATTTCTGATTTTTATTTTATTTTTAATAATTATTTTAATACAAAAATTAGGTGTTTTCAATTTTAATTCATTTAATTAAACCACACAAATTATCCGTTATTGGGAAAATTATTAAAGGTTCATCTAAGAGAGGACCACTTAGGCCAATGTTCATGATTTTTTGAATTTTATTTTATTTATTATAATTAATTGGTTGTTTTGAGTTTTAATTAAATATAAAATATTATTTGAGTTAAAAATTAAACTTTATATTTTTCTTAAATCTTTATGAGTACAGAGAACCTAAAGAAGCAAGTTTCATATTTTTGTGATTTTTATTTTATTTTTTATAGTTATTTTAGTGCAAAATTTGGGAAAATTCATTTTTAAGCTTTTAAAAATTTATAACTTTATCTAGGAAATTAAGAAAAGTACTCTACCTGCTCTCAAGTAATTAGAAAACAATTCAGACCATTTTAGTGTATTTTTATAATTTTGTGATTTTTATAATTTTTTTTAATTATTAAAATTAGAAAAATAGTTTTAAAATAAAGTTTTTATTTAAGACTTGATTTTATTTTCCTTTGAAGCAACACTCTGCTATTTGATGCCACCATCCACATAGCCACCCAATCAGCGCTTGCTTTACGCATCTTCAGCTCGTCAGACGCAATCCTGGCTATCCATTCATTATACGCGTGATCCAACGGTTGCGGTGCTTCTTCCCCAACTGGTGTATCTCTCAGACCGTCCACCTTCAAACCCTAAGATCTCTTGCTACACTCAACTAAATCACATGAGGTTTGTTCCTACATCTTCATCTAGTCTAGACAAACCTATCTATACAGTCACTTGCTCATTAATTTAAAGTTTTCTTCACAAAAGCTCAAATCAAGCTCGATTTGGGGGAAAATGGAGCATTCCTGAGTTTGACAGGAGAGGCCTCAATCAGATGCTTGCAGAAGCTTTATTGGGACCCGACAAACCTACTGGAAAGGTCACGTTGCTCTTTTGAAGGGTCTGTGTAAGAAATACTCCTATAGGTGGAGAGGTGATACACCAAAATAATATGTAATTTTAAGCATATATTTTATGTTTATTTTTTGTGATATTGCACTTTAAAGAAGGGTATTTTCATGTTTTTGTTGCAGGTGTATCAATTTGAGGCATTTGGATTTCGGTAATTTTAATTGAAGGGTCTTAATTGGTTTTGGAGTCATTTGAAATGATTCTGAGGGTTTTGGAAAAGTTTGGGGCATTTTTGTAATTTTGGAAAATTGGGGGGTATTTTGGTAATTTTGAAAATTTTGGGAGGTTTTGTGCAATTTTGGTAGTTTGAAATAGTTTGAAATGATTTTTGAACAAGCTTGGGTAGTTTGAGTAATTTTGGGAATTTTGGTCAAATTTAAGGTTTGGAGGTAAAAGGTTAAGTTCGGTAGTTAGGTAAAAATTGGATTGCCAACCACCCAATTTGAGCTATGGACTAATGGAATCCTCTACTTTGGGCCTAAGGCTAGTGAGTCTAGGTGACCATCTACATGAGTCTCCCAAAAGATCAAGGGATGAAAGCCAACAAGTTTGGGTTTAGGACTGTGAGTGGAATGTGGTGTGCAAGTGAGTGTAAGTGAGTAAACTAGCACCAGATCAACACCCGGGGTCAACCCTAAGGCCAAGAAGTCTTATGGGGATGTCCCTTGAGCTCCCATATTTTGACCCCACCTACTAAATGTTAGAGGTCAGGACCAATATGTGGAACTTCAAGTTTAGCAGGAAAGAGTTCTAGAATTTCTAATGGTGAGGGTTCATTTTCTAGTCATCTAGGAATAGTCAACAGGAAAGTCCTATGGCTAGACCCTAGGCTACTAAGGAGGAAACTAGACCTCAACCAAAAGTGAGGTCAACATATATGTATAATTATATTGGGTATGTTATAGTCTCTCACTTCTAGATTACCCATTGTACCCTCTCTATAGGACCTAGTATTGACCCTTAGTTTCAATATCTAGACCAAATTGATTAGAGAATCTAGCCTATCACTCTAGACACGTCAATTCTACGCCCATCAAATCTTATCTACATATCTATTTGTACCCCCCTTTGGACGATCACGACTGCTCTTTCTAAGGTAGAATGTGTTACTTACAAGTTAGAAGTTCCTCAGTAGGTTTTAACAATAAAAGTGGCCAATTTATAAAGTAAATGAAGGACCGGTAAAAATATCATAACAATTTTTAATAATAAAGAAGTTCTAAATAAAATCAAAATCACTTACTTAATTACTTCACATTGCAAGGAGAAAGAAAAGAAAACTACTAACAAAGCATGAGGATAACAAAACAAAACATATTTATAAAACCCTATTCCAAAGTACAAAACCTAAGGACAAAGATACAAATACTTATTTGAAATAATTCCCTAAGGACTCTTTTGAAGTTCTCTGACTATTATGACTCAAACAACACTTACATGACTCAAAAAATCCAAGGATAACAAATACTAACAAAGAAAACTTCTTACTCACTTAACACACTCACACACTATGAAACTCTATAGAACCGACCCCACCAACTNGCAAGGAGAAAGAAAAGAAAACTACTAACAAAGCATGAGGATAACAAAACAAAACATATTTATAAAACCCTAATCCAAAGTACAAAACCTAAGGACAAAGATACAAATACTTATTTGAAATAATTCCCTAAGTACTCTTTTGAAGTTCTCTGACTATTATGACTTAAACAACACTTACGTGACTCAAAAAATCCAAGGATAACAAATACTCACAAGGAAAACTTCTTACTCACTTAACACACTCACACATTATGAAACTCTATAGAACCGACCCCACCAACCTGTTGGAATTAATCTATATTTATAGAGCTTTAAAAATGACCAAGGGTTAATTCAGACATTTCTTCAAAATGTGGCCTCATTCAATGAATCTTCTAGAAGATAACAGTGGCGCTTTAGCGCCCAACTGTCACGCCTAGACGCCAACCAATTTCCACTTCGGGCACTTAGACGCAATTCAGCTGGTTTGGTATTTTTCTTAAATTTAGCCCATTTTGCTCCTTTTTTTATGTACNAATGTGGCCTCATTCAATGAATCTTCTAGAAGATAACAGTGGCGCTTTAGCGCCCAACTGTCACGCCTAGACCCCAACCAATTTCCACTTCGGGCACTTAGACGTAATTCAGCTGGTTTGGTATTTTTCTTAAATTTAGCCCATTTTGCTCCTTTTTTTTATGTATTTTTGCTTTTTTTTGCTCTTAAACTCTTTTTCTTACACCTGCAACCAAAAACATTAAAATATATTTCATTAGAGCATAATATCCTCAAAAATTGAGTATAAAATGTGTATAAAAATAGGTAATTTTAAATTGGATCATTGCGCCATTAAATCATAATGCACTTGTTGGAAACAAATCAATTTTAATTAAGCCAAGGTTTGTTGCCTAGTCAATTAAGAATTAGTTAAAAGGAGTTCAACATCTGCTTGACCTTATTTACAATAGTAATTGATGAATCAAAGAAAATTGTTGTTTATTTGACCTTGCTTTGAAAAAATAGACACAGGTGGCCTCTAACTTACCATATTTACAATGATAGAGGGAAGGCTAAATTATCTCATGCAATTCAAATCATCTATTGTGCTTCCTCATAAAGAACTAACAAAGAATTAGTTGTGGTTCCCATTGAGTGTAATACCTATAGTTGACTCAAGTGCCTTTAATGCTTGAGGTATCCCAACTTAAACTACAACTGACCAGTGACCAGTGACTAGATAGTATGGTCAATTAAGAAGGCTGGATCATCTTGTGCTATCCGTGCCTCTGTCATCTTTCCTTGAAGAAGGGAAAACAATGTTTGCTTAATGTATTCATAACAACAGAACAAATGTAATCCTTATCTAACCATATTCACAGTGATAAAGAAGAAGGATGGAATAACATGTGCAATCCAAACCAGCCATCATGTTCCCTCATAAAGAACTAAATAAAGAGTCAACATGGTTCTCATTTAGAGTAAAGTTCATCCTATATTTATCTTCATATTACAAAATTATAAAGATGAACATTCTGATGCCTGCTTGTCTTTATTTATTTTGTCCTTTTTTGGTCAACCAACTCATTATTCACTAAACACACACTCACGGACTCTCTCTACACTTGTGTGGTCATGCCTGGTCTAAGCATTGCTATGCCCAGAAGTTCCTGGACATGATCATGCCTGGATTGGGCGTAATCACACCAAGAAATACCTAGGAATGGTCATGCCCATTTTGAGTGTGACCATGCCCAGTTCAGGCATGAACACTCCAAAATGTATCTCAACGTGGACATGCCCAGTTCAAATGTTTCCACACCCAAATGCTTCTCAGCGTGGTCACACCAAGTTTAGGCATGGCCACAATCAATTGTTTCTCAATGTTATCATGTCTAATCTTGGTGCAACCACATCCTTAAGACATGATAGAGATCCATGGCCTTTATCCACATATTCAATTATAATCATTGTGTCACTTCACTGATGGTGATCCATCACAGTTCTAACTATCAGAATAATCACAACCAAATACTCACCACTCAATTGATGACAACATATTCCTCAATCACCACCTTCTCAACCTATAAATAAGTGCCTCTTCCACTACTTCTGTGCATTTGAACACCTTGGACTACTCAAATAGAGAAGGAAGAAGGAAGAAGAAAAAGTCATTCTATAGCCTCCGCCTCCAACCAACCTCCTCTTTGGTAAGACTTCTCCCTTACTTTTTTTTTTAAATTAGTTTAGGTTAAGTATAGTTTTAGGCCAACTAACTAATTAGCCTTAGACTAAGTTTGGTTTTAGGTTTGAATCAGATTGACCCGAACCTAGCATAAACCTAACCGAAATAGCAATCAAACTATGACTTGACCTAACCCAAATCTGACCTAAAAAAACCTTAACTTGACCTAATCTTACCCTAAACTTGACTAAACCAAACCTAAACCAACTCTAAACCTGACCTAACTTCACCTTAACCCTAACCATAACTTGACCCAGCCCAACCTTATACCTGACTTAACTCAACCCAACCCAAACCTAAACATGGCTAGACCAGACCTGACCCAATCCAATCATAAACCTGACCTACTTGACCCAGTCCTAACCTAACCCCAAACCAGCTTGACTTATAACTAACCTAATTTGACCCAATCCTAGCCTTACATGAACCATCTCTGATCAAATTAGGTCAAACTAGCTTAAACCCATATCCAAACTAGCTGGCCCTATATCATATCTAAGATCAATTTTGGGTAGTTTGAGCTGGGAGTCTACCACATTTCAGCTTAGCCTCAATCCAAGTCAAAAATCATATTTCATGGGTTGTTTTCACAAATTATGTATCATGTTTAGTTTCATTTTCATGTTTATTTTATGTATTGGGTATAGTATTGTATTTTAAATAAACTAAAATAATAAAAAATATATAAAACAAAATGAAGGAAGAAGACCTCTCACAAGAAGTTTCTTTCCATAAACTTTAAAAACAAAATTGAAACTTAAGAAAATCATGATTTCTCACCATAACTAAAAAAGTTTGGAATTAAAACAAAACATGAATTAAATAATAAACTTCAAATAAAATTTAAAACACACTAAGATAAAGTAAAAAAAATGAAATTTAGGTACATCTGACGTAAACCTTGGGTTAGCTAACTTAGACACTATAATAAGGATCATACACTTACCCCTTATTAGTCTGAGTATAAAAACCTAGGTCAGTTTGGTAGGTGCTTAAGTCAGTGCTAAGGACTAGGTCATATAAAATAAATAACCTACCCTTTTAGACTTGAGGGAATACCCTAGTATGATGTAACTCATTGTTACTGACTAAGGTATTTCAGAGCTCCTCAAAACTACGAATCCTCTATATGCCACAATGCTCAATGGGGATTCTTGGTTATGAGGTGAGTTATAGTTACAATATATCAATGTTCCTAGGATGACAGAAAGACATGACAACCTGACCGGGGATGTTATTCCCAAAGTCTAGGTTAATCCATCCATTATGATTCCTTATAAAGTCTATAGTATCATTTCCAACTACAAATCCTTTTCACCTAACTCTAGCATTTATTTTAAGAACTATAATCATTTTTTCAATCAAATAAAGTATTCATATGTCATCTATTAATCTCACCAAATCAATTTAAACACATTATCAACCTTTTTCAAACCCTTCAACCATCACTCTATATGTATAGACTTCCTTCATTGGATGGTTGAATCATTACATTTGGACTTTTTTTAATAACACACTGTCATTCAACTAAAAGTTTCATCCTTTTGAGCTTAGTTTTTCTGACTTGGATCCTTTCTTTAATTTCAATACTTCTGATATGAAAGTTCATTCTTTTAATAATCTAACTCATTCTATTAATCGAGATTTTTCCCTAAGGCTCACTAACACGATTCACTTTTATGTGATTTTGCCTACATGTTATTGGCGTGTTGATATGCCCTATAGCAACGCCAAGAACTTGACTCGCCTTGATTCTTGGTGTATGGGTCTCATGCAAGTGTATGTGTAATATCAGTAATATTAGATTTTGAGTCCGAAATATTGATCTCTTAGGGAGTGAAGTTATTATACTTAAGAGAAGTTCTAGCTTACTAAATTCACTCTTAGCTTGGAAGTAAAGTTGGTTTTTAAGTTGTGCTAACTAGCCCTACTAAATTACAAACTACTCTTGAAGGTTTACTACTACAAAAATTCTACTAAATAATATTTAAATTGGTGATAATCAAGTTATTAAGCTACCCTCCCTTGAAATGATATAAGTGGTATGTAAGAAAATGAATACTTTAAATTGTAATTGTAGCTAGTGACAAATAGAAGCGACGCTATTCCTTACCCTCTTTCTAGTGCATAAAGAAGTTTGGTTAAATTGGTTTTAATTCCTTAAATCCCAAGTTGAACTCATCAATGATTATTTCCTTATCTATTTGCATCTCCCTATAGTTTATTTATGTTTCATACCCTATATTTCAATGTGAATATCCTAATCATTCTTCCATAGCTATCTCAACTCATTATGGAACACAACACATTTTAACCACTTATTTGGCTCGATTGAAAAGTAAATAAAGCTTTAAAGAATACTCATCACATTAAGGACTGAAAATTAATTTTAAAAGCATTCCATTATTCCGAAAAAACCAACTTATTCACCAAAAGAGAAAAGGTAAAAAGACTACTCACAAAGCATAAAGAGAATACCATTACACATCTTTGAAACTAAGAAAATCCACTAGAATTGTGTTTACAAACAATTGCAATACAAAAGAGTACTTAATACTTAGATTTTTCCCTAGGCAAAGTGTTGGAAATGCCACCATAAAGATATCTCGCTATCCTAACTACAGTGCTGAATGTCTTCCCTCCAATAGAACTCACTAATCTCACCAAAACTCTCCAAATAAAAGTAAAAATCATTCATTTAGAATCTCACCCAAGACTTCACATAGATTCTCCCCTATACTTCAGAAGTGTTCCCCTTGGAATTCAATAATATTCTCCTTCTCAAAAATCTTAAAATAATCTCCTATCTCATCTGTTAAACTCCCCAAATTGCATCAAAGCAACTGCTAAAAACTACCCAACAATTGTTGGCACCTAGGCACCAACCTCTCTGTTTGATGGTTTGGGCACTTGAGCTAAGAGTCTAAGAAGATGGTGCTAAGGGGCATTGTAGGAGAGCCTTGACACCTTCCTCCATGTANAACAATTGTTGGCACCTAGGCACCAACCTCTCTGTTTGATGGTTTGGGCACTTGAGCTAAGAGTCTAAGAAGGTGGTGCTAAGGGACATTGTAGGAGAACCTTGACACCTTGCTCCATGTCACCTCTCCTTCACTCCATTTCTCTCCACTTCATTCTATTTATACTAACTTTTGTATATGCAAGAAAAAGATGAACATGCCCTTCTTTAATGTGTAATTTCATCCAAAAAAAATTGCAAAATATAAATAAAATTAAGCATGCCTTTTCTACACATCAAAATCCTCTAAACTTAAATGTTACTTGCCTTCAACTAACACTATAATTTTAAAACCAAATCAATTAATTTAAGGCAGTGGGTTTTATTAAAATTATCAACATTTTTACATCAAGAAAACCATAATGTAAATTTACGTTAACTCTAACAAACAGGTCTAGCTTTAGGGTAAAAGTAAACCTTTTCATCTAACAAGAAAACTTGATTTTCTATTCAATTCAAAAAACAGNTTTTTACATCAAGAAAACCATAATGTAAATTTACGTTAACTCTAACAAACAGGTCTAGCTTTAGGGTAAAAGCAAACCTTTTCATCTAACAAGAAAACTTGATTTTCTATTCAATTCAAAAAACAATTAATAAATGTTAACAAAAGTGCCTTAGATGGTGGAAAAATAGAATTTAAGTGCTCCATTTTAAATAGACTTACATATACACTTTGATTACACATAAGCTTAGAAATTTAATAATGCTTCTAGTGAAACCAAATTTTTGTTAGGCTTCTTCTCAAGCTTCTCCTCCCTTAATATAATTATTTTAAGCATAATTTTTCTTGATTTAGGATGCATATTTCAATCCTTAGCATAATTTTAGGAGATTTACTATATTTGGATAGACCATTAACAATTTTGAATTCCACTATCAACTCCCTAGAGTGAAGCCTACCACACTNTTTTTGTTAGGCTTCTTCTCAAGCTTCTCCTCCCTTAATATAATTATTTTAAGCATAATTTTTCTTGATTTAAGATGCATATTTCAATCCTTAGCATAATTTTAGGAGATTTACTATATTTGGATAGACCTTTAACAATTTTGAATTCCACTATCAACTCTCTAAAGTGAAGCCTACCACACCCGTTTACTTTAATATGTAATAGTTGAAACTATGTTTTGAATAGAGACTTAATTTTTATGAAGCATATATCTATGGATACCTAGTTAAACAATATATAACTCTTTGCAAAAATAAATAGTGAAACCATTTTTCTACATGTTAAACTACAAGTTAACCTTACACTAGCCTAGCCTCATTTACATAGAATTTAAAATAAAGATACTATGTTTTTCCTTTCTTAAAATTGTAGTAATTTCAAATTAACACCACATACCCCAAATCCATTTTAAGAACATAATAATTAAATACATGTTACTAAGGACAAATAAACTTAAGCACCCCCACCCAAAAAAAAAAAAAACTTAATTTTTAATATATTAAGCAATGTAAAACATGAATATAAGTAGAGAGAAAAAGGGGCATAAATACCTTGTACCGCATGTGTTTATCAACAAAATTAACGAGCATAAGCAAGAAAGAAAAANTTTAAGAACATAATAATTAAATACATGTTACTAAGGACAAATAAACTTAAGCACCCCCACCCAAAAAAAAAACTTAATTTTTAATATATTAAGCAATGTAAAACATAAATATAAGTAGAGAGAAAAAGGGCATAAATACCTTGTATCACATGTGTTTATCAAAAAAATTAACGAGCATAAGCAAGAAAGAAAGNTGCTGATGACATTGTGATATTTTCAAGGGAAGACAAGGCTGCTACTAGAATGCTTTAGGGATGCCTAAGAAAATTTCAAAGCATCTCAAGGTTGGAATTCAGTAAAGAAAAAACCAAATACTTTTCAGCAAGCAGGTTCCCACACACACCAAGCAATGGATCACAAACCTCACAGGCTTCTCCCCAATGCCTATCCCCTTCAAATAATTGGGAGTGCAACTACTTAAAGGAAGAATCAAGCAATCATAGTTTGACGAAGTAGTAGTAAAACCAATAGTCAATTACAATGCTGGACAAATTCCTTCTTATCTAATGGTGGTAGAATCACCTTACTCAGGAGCATTTTAACAACATTCCATTCCTATATTTTATAAATGGCAGTGATAAAGAAAAGCACCCAACTTATGTTGGAAAGAAGCTTCAACAGGTTCCTTTGGGCTGGTCAGAGAAAACAAATGATATGGGCTAGCTGACAAAAGATTACAAAACCTTTTGCAATAGAGGGCCTTGGGTTTAGAGGATTACCTCATCTCCAACACATTAGCCTTTGTAGACTCTGGGTATGATTAATACAACAAGATCCTCTGGGAACAATTTTTGTCAGCCAAATACTGCAGGGCTAACCACCCACACTTGGTTACCAAGAGACTTGGGGACTCCAGAACCTAGGCAAACATGCTTAGATTCAGAAAGGATGTTGAACAATAGTTTATATGGGACTTGGGCAATGGCAACATTCACTTTTGGCAGGACAGATGGTGCCCATCTGAACTACTTGAACCACTGACTCAAAATCCAGAGCTTATTATAAAGGTGTAGGAGTGCTGGAAGGGAAACTGTTGGTCCTTGGATAAGCTACAATCTCTACTAACTAATCAACCAGTACAACAAATATCCAAACTAGCTTTTGACAGAAGCAAAAAATATCTTTTGGTGTTAAATGATGCATATAACCAGAGCCTGACCAAAGCAATATACAACAAGTTATACAATTGGGCTGAGGTCTCTTGGGGTGAATGTTTGTGGAATAAATTCCTCTCACCTTCCATTTCCTTTTTCAGCTGGAGATGCTTCAAAAATTTACTTTCTACTAATTCTGAGAGGCCCCTCAATCTGTTGTCTATGCAAGATGGCTGAGGAATCAACTAGGCATTTTTTTTACATGCCAGGTCTCTCAGGAAATCTGGAGTTCTATGATTACTCAACTAAAGATCAACACCATTAACCTAGAATGGCAAATTCTTTTTACCTGCTTGAGGGGATGGAATGACAACAAAATGGGGGCCCTCCCTTTCATTGCTTCTTGCTTTATCTGGACAACCAGAAAAAATATAAAATATGAAGAACATCAGGTAAGCACAAAGAAGGTGGTCACAAACTGTATGACATTCATTAGAAAACTCATTAAATGGAAAATCTTCCCCAACATCTTGAAATGCAAGGCACTGTTAGTCATCTTAGATACCAAGTGAAGCAGGTTTTCTAGAAGAAGCCCACACACCCTTTTCTCAAAGAAAACATAGATGGAAGCTTTTACCCAAAGAGATCTAGCATTGGAGGAGTGTTCAAAGACTGTAAGGGTAATTGTGTGCTTCATTACCAATCACTAACTATTGCAGAGGATGCTATGCAGGCTGAAACTATGGCAATGTACTGGGCCTTGAAGCTTGGAATTGGATTCAGGTTGAGACAGACTCTTATCAGCTATTGGAGTACATGTCAGGGAGGAGTACCCCACCTTGACATATTATCCAGTGGATCAAACAGATGAGATCCATATTGGAAGGCATGAAGATGGAACTAAACTTTATTTATAGGGAGGGAAACAATCCAGATAATTATCTAGCTAAAAGGGGAGCTGAGTACCAGAGGGCTATAGTATCTACTTCTCCTTCATCTCCACTTTCTTTTCTGCTTCAGAGGGACCTTTTTGATGGCCCTCACCAAAGACTTGTGGACTCCATGCAAGCTGAGGTCCATTCTTCATAGTAGGTGGATTACATGAAAAGAAGCTTCCCCCTCCTTGATTTTTCTGCGGTGGAGACCCCTGATGCACTATCTGACCATGGAATTATGGGTCTACTTCTCTGTTGGAAATAGGCAAGTCTTTTTATCCCTGATGGGTTGTCCCACACCTCTAGTGATTAGCACAAGAACTCTTAGGGAGGTTTTGGTATTGGGTGCTCATTGGAGTTTTTTAGACTTTCTTGTATTTTATAGGTTTTTCCTTTTTTTCCTTCCCCTGCTGTTTTCTTTCTCTCACATTTTGATGTACTTTTGAGCATATCAACATGTTACCAATATATATATATATATATATTCCAAAAAAGAGCAACTCATGGCTCCTTACATGTTAACAAAGTAAAAAAGGGGTATATGTATATATATATATNTCAAGCCTCATTAAACAAACTTGGATTAATCCTAGTTCATTACTAAGCCCTTAAGATTTCATGGGTAGATTTATAATTTTAAGAATGTTAAATTATGTGGGCTTGATCCTAATTAAATGTTGTGTTATAATCCAACCACTAACCAGGGGTCTTTGATTAAATTATGGTCTTCCAAATCAAACCCCTCACTTTAGGATCACCCAATTTAATTAACTTCCAAATTATAATAATTAGGGGAAATTACAATATACCCTTGTTGTTGAAGAGTGATGAATTAGTTGCTACCTCTTAATCCCTTATGTTTTGACCACTTAGAAAAGACAATTATGATCATGCATTACCCATTTACCCTTTGATTTATCCTAAGTATTAATTAAAGCTTAAATTCCATAATTACCATTTTGCTCTTTATGGCCTTATCACTTCATAATTATTTAAATTTAACTCAAATGACCTAAAAATTTTGATGCTACCCCACTCATGGGCAATTAAAATATCAGAGGAGAAAATATAATTTTTGATTTTTATTTTATTTTTAATAATTATTTTAATACAAAAATTAGGTGTTTTCAATTTTAATTCATTTAATTAAACCACAAATTATTTGTTATTGGGAAAATTATTAAAGGTTCATCTAAGAGAGGGCCACTTAGGCCAATGTTCATGATTTTTTGAATTTTATTTTATTTATTATAATTAATTGGTTGTTTTGAGTATTAATTAAATATAAAATATTATTTGAGTTAAAAATTAAACTTTATATTTTTCTTAAATCTTTATGAGTACAGAAAACCTAAAGAAGCAAGTTTCATATTTTTGTGATTTTTATTTTATTTTTTATAGTTATTTTAGTGCAAAATTCGGGAAAATTCATTTTTAAGCTTTTAAAAATTTATAACTTTATCTAGGAAATTAAGAAAAGTACTCTACCTGCTCTCAAGTAATTATAAAACAATTCAGACCATTTTAGTGTATTTTTATAATTTTGTGATTTTTATAATTTTTTTTAATTATTAAAATTAGAAAAATAGTTTTTAAATAAAGTTTTTATTTAAGACTTGATTTTATTTTCCTTCGAAGCAACACTCTGCTATTTGATGCCACCATCCACATAGCCACCCAATCAGCGCTCGCTTTACGCATCTTCAGCTCATTAGACGCAATCCTGGCTATCCATTCATTATACGCGTGATCAAACGGTTGCGGTGCTTCTTCCCCAACTGGTGTATCTCTCAGTCCGTCCACCTTCAAACCCTAAGATCTCTTGTTACACTCAACTAAATCGCATGAGGTTTGTTCCTACATCTTCATCTCGTCTAGACAAACCTATCTATACAGTCACTTGCTCATTAATTTAAAGTTTTCTTCACAAAAGCTCAAATCAAGCTCGATTTGGGGGAAAATGGAGCATTCCTGAGTTTGACAGGAGAGGCCTCAATCAGATGCTTGCAGAAGCTTTATTGGGACCCGACGAACCTACTGGAAAGGTCACATTGCTCTTTTGAAGGGTCTGTGTAAGAAATATTCCTATAGGTGGAGAGGTGATACACTAAAATAATATGTAATTTTAAGTATATATTTTATGTTTATTTTTTGTGATATTGCACTTTAAAGAAGGGTATTTTCATGTTTTTGTTGCAGGTGTATCAATTTTAGGCATTTGAATTTTGGTAATTTTAATTGAAGGGTCCAAATTGGTTTTGGAGTCATTTGAAATGATTTTGAGGGTTTTGGAAAAGTTTGGGCCAAAGGGCATTTTTGTAATTTTGGAAAATTTGGGGGTATTTTGGTAATTTTGAAAATTTTGGGAGGTTTTGTGCAATTTTGGTAGTTTGAAATAGTTTGAAGTGAGTTTTGAACAAGCTTGGGTAGTTTGAGTAATTTTGGGAATTTTGGTCAAATTTAAGGTTTGGGGGTAAAAGGTTAAGTTCGGTAGTTAGGTAAAAATTGGATTGCCAACCACCCAATTTGAGCTATGGACTAATGGAATCCTCTACTTTGGGTCCTTCATGTATCTGGTCTGAGCTAGACCTTAGCCTAAGGCTAGTGAGTCTAGGTGACCATCTACATGAGTCTCCCAAAAGATCAAGGGATGAAAGCCAACAAGTTTGGGTTTAGGGCTGTGAGTGGAATGTGGTGTGCAAGTGAGTGTAAGTGAGTAAACTAGCACCAGATCAACACCCGGGGTCAACCCTAAGGCCAAGTAGTCTTATGGGGATGTCCCTTGAGCTCCCATATTTTGACCCCACCTACTAAGTGCTAGAGGTCAGGACCAATATGTGGAACTTCAAGTTTAGCAGGAAAGAGTTCTAGGATTTCTAATGGTGAGGGTTCATTTTCTAGTCATCTAGGAATAGTTAACAGGAAAGTCCTATGGCTAGACCCTAGGCTACTAAGGAGGAAACTAGACCTCAACCAAAAGTGAGGTCAACATATATGTATAATTATATTGGGTATGTTATAGTCTCTCACTTCTAGATTACCCATTGTGCCCTCTCTATAGGACCTAGTATTGACCCTTAGTTCCAATATCTAGACCAAATTGATTAAAGAATCTAGCCTATCACTCTAGACACGTCAATTCTACGCCCATCAAATCTTATCTACATATCTATTTGTACCCCCCTTTGGACGATCACGACTGCTCTTTCTAAGGTAGAATGTGTTACTTACAAGTTAGAAGTTCCTCAGTAGGTTTTAACAATAAAAGTGGCCAATTCATAAAGTAAATGAAGGACCGATAAAAATATCATAACAATTTTTAATAATAAAGAAGTTCTAAATAAAATCAAAATCACTTACTTAATTACTTCACATTGCAAGGAGAAAGAAAAGAAAACTACTAACAAAGCATGAGGATAACAAAACAAAACATATTTATAAAACCCTATTCCAAAGTACAAAACCTAAGGACAAAGATACAAATACTTATTTGAAATAATTCCCTAAGGACTCTTTTGAAGTTCTCTGACTATTATGACTCAAACAACACTTACATGACTCAAAAAATCCAAGGATAACAAATACTAACAAAGAAAACTTCTTACTCACTTAACACACTCACACACTATGAAACTCTATAGAACCGACCCCACCAACTTGTTGGAATTAATCTATATTTATAGAGCTTTAAAAATGACCAAGGGTTAATTCAGACATTTCTTCAAAATGTGGCCTCATTCAATGAATCTTCTAGAAGATAACAGTGGCGCTTTAGCGCCCAACTGTCACGCCTAGACCCCAACCAATTTCCACTTCGGGCACTTAGACGTAATTCAGCTGGTTTGGTATTTTTCTTAAATTTAGCCCATTTTGCTCCTTTTTTTTATGTATTTTTGCTTTTTTTTGCTCTTAAACTCTTTTTCTTACACCTGCAACCAAAAACATTAAAATATATTTCATTAGAGCATAATATCCTCAAAAATTGAGTATAAAATGTGTATAAAAATAGGTAATTTTAAATTGGATCATTGCGCCATTAAATCATAATGCACTTGTTGGAAACAAATCAATTTTAATTAAGCCAAGGTTTGTTGCCTAGTCAATTAAGAATTAGTTAAAAGGAGTTCAACATCTGCTTGACCTTATTTACAATAGTAATTGATGAATCAAAGAAAATTGTTGTTTATTTGACCTTGCTTTGAAAAAATAGACACAGGTGGCCTCTAACTTACCATATTTACAATGATAGAGGGAAGGCTAAATTATCTCATGCAATTCAAATCATCTATTGTGCTTCCTCATAAAGAACTAACAAAGAATTAGTTGTGGTTCCCATTGAGTGTAATACCTATAGTTGACTCAAGTGCCTTTAATGCTTGAGGTATCCCAACTTAAACTACAACTGACCAGTGACCAGTGACTAGATAGTATGGTCAATTAAGAAGGCTGGATCATCTTGTGCTATCCGTGCCTCTGTCATCTTTCCTTGAAGAAGGGAAAACAATGTTTGCTTAATGTATTCATAACAACAGAACAAATGTAATCCTTATCTAACCATATTCACAGTGATAAAGAAGAAGGATGGAATAACATGTGCAATCCAAACCAGCCATCATGTTCCCTCATAAAGAACTAAATAAAGAGTCAACATGGTTCTCATTTAGAGTAAAGTTCATCCTATATTTATCTTCATATTACAAAATTATAAAGATGAACATTCTGATGCCTGCTTGTCTTTATTTATTTTGTCCTTTTTTGGTCAACCAACTCATTATTCACTAAACACACACTCACGGACTCTCTCTACACTTGTGTGGTCATGCCTGGTCTAAGCATTGCTATGCCCAGAAGTTCCTGGACATGATCATGCCTGGATTGGGCGTAATCACACCAAGAAATACATAGGAATGGTCATGCCCATTTTGAGTGTGACCATGCCCAGTTCAGGCATGAACACTCCAAAATGTATCTCAACGTGGACATGCCCAGTTCAAATGTTTCCACACCCAAATGCTTCTCAGCGTGGTCACACCAAGTTTAGGCATGGCCACAATCAATTGTTTCTCAATGTTATCATGTCTAATCTTGGTGCAACCACATCCTTAAGACATGATAGAGATCCATGGCCTTTATCCACATATTCAATTATAATCATTGTGTCACTTCACTGATGGTGATCCATCACAGTTCTAACTATCAGAATAATCACAACCAAATACTCACCACTCAATTGATGACAACATATTCCTCAATCACCACCTTCTCAACCTATAAATAAGTGCCTCTTCCACTACTTCTGTGCATTTGAACACCTTGGACTACTCAAATAGAGAAGGAAGAAGGAAGAAGAAAAAGTCATTCTATAGCCTCCGCCTCCAACCAACCTCCTCTTTGGTAAGACTTCTCCCTTACTTTTTTTTAAAAATTAGTTTAGGTTAAGTATAGTTTTAGGCCAACTAACTAAATAGCCTTAGACTAGGTTTGGTTTTAGGTTTGAATCAGATCAACCCGAACCTAGCATAAACCTAATCGAAATAGCAATCAAACTATGACTTGACCTAACCCAAATCTGACCTAAAAAAACCTTAACTTGACCTAATCTTACCCTAAACTTGACTAAACCAAACCTAAACCAACTTTAAACCTGACCTAACTTCACCTTAACCCTAACCCTAACTTGACCCAGCCCAACCTTATACCTGACTTGACTCAACCCAACCCAAACCTAAAAATTGCTAGACCAGACCTGACCCAATCCAATCATAAACCTGACCTACTTGACCCAGTCCTAACCCAACCCCAAACCAGCTTGACTTATAACTAACCTAACTTTACCTAAGCCTAGACCAACTTGTCCAAAACTTAACCTAATTTGACCCAATCCTAGCCTTACATGAACCATCCCTGATCAAGTTAGGTCAAACTAGCTTAAACCCATATCCAAACTAGCTAACCCTATATCATATCGAAGATCAATTTTGGGTAGTTTGAGCTGGGAGTCTACCACATTTCAGCTTAGCCTCAATCCAAGTCAAATCCAAGTCAAAAATCATATTTCATGGGTTGTTTTCACAAATTATGTATCATGTTTAGTTTCATTTTCATGTTTATTTTATGTATTGGGTATAGTATTGTATTTTAAATAAACTAAAATAATAAAAAATATATAAAACAAAATGAAGGAAGAAGACCTCTCACAAGAAGTTTCTTTCCATAAACTTTAAAAACAAAATTGAAACTTAAGAAAATCATGATTTCTCACCATAACTAAAAAAGTTTGGAATTAAAACAAAACATGAATTAAATAATAAACTTCAAATAAAATTTAAAACACACTAAGATAAAGTAAAAAAA
>JXCR01136475.1:44824-111541 GCA_002079205.1 Phalaenopsis hybrid cultivar | reverse complement strand
GTGGAACTTCAAATTGAGTAAAGAGAAGAATTTTTGAGTTTTTAATGGTGAGGGTACCTTTTCTAGTTTTCTAAGACTAGTCAGTAGGAAAGTCCTATGGCTAGACCTAGGCTACTAAAGAAATTTCTAGACCTCAACCAAAAGTGAGGTCAACACGTCTGTCATGACCTTAATCCTCATATCTTTTAGGCTATTTGTGTGATTGTTTTGCATGAATGTAAGCCCTAACTAATAAAATTGGTGGGATGAAACACTTAAATAAATTTCTCCTCAAAACTAAAGCCAAAAAATAGGATAGATTGGGAAGTCACTGAGGTTCTCCTTCAGGTCTGTGACATCCCCTAGTTCTTCCTCCTTTGGATTCTACGATAAATGTTCCAAATTTAAACCAATCCCTTTTCACACCTCTTTGTCTGATATTGTTGAAAATTCCTATCCTTTGACCTCCTTGAAAATAATATTTCTTGATTTTTACCGAGAGTATTCTTAGATGACGTCAGTTATCTAAGATGCAATTAACTATAGGAGATTGCCCTTACAAGAAGCTTGTCCAAGCCCAGCTTAATATAAACCCTTTTTAATTCTTCATATTAAATAGGGGAAATCGTTGGGAAATAAAACAGTTTTGCAGACCAAACAGATGTCGTATATTTCTTAATTTAGTTGATGGAGCCTCATCCTCAAGTCTTTTGTTTATCCTCCGAGATAGATACAGGGTTTGTAGAGCTCTTTCATTTAAACTATGAAAAATATAGGGTCAGTTTCAGTTCATATTTTTATAAACTTAAATCTATGTATAAATTAAAATGTCCTTTCAAGGAGGGCGACGACATTTTGATTCCGGTGACATATAGCTTCTTACGAGCAACTCCACAACTCAAAAATACTGTCGACAGTTTCTAGCGACTCCGTTGAGGACAAGCTTTTCTCTTCATTTAAATAAGGAAATATTATCTTCACGCATCGATAATGTGTCCATGTCTCTCTTATACCAAATTACACTTCTTTCATTGACATACTTTACCCATTTCTATCTTGAAAAAGTTCGGTCAACTCCTCAGACTTTAGGACCACTGTTCAACAACCTTTGAATAGAGGGGTTCAAGACGCCATTAAGGACTTTTTAATCTTCATGTGGGGTCGGACCCCAATAGGTTTGTTGGTGGACTAGTTCCACCTGAGCATTGTGCGTTGTTAAGTTGGTCCCGCACTAGGTCCTAAAGACTTCACATCTCCATTTCGACTTTAATTTGTTATTTTGTGAATTGAATCAAATTTTATTGTGTCGCGCGTACTTTTAAAATTTCCTTATATTAATCAATTTTTTTCTACTTTTAAACCACTTTTACTAAAATTTTTAAACCCCCATAAACTAAATAAAAAAAAAACTTACCCGGTCTACATATCAACCTCTGTTAAATTTTAGTGCTTCCACTAAGATTACGAGGTTTTGGCCAAATAGCTAACCCCAGAGCTTTCTCTTTTAAAGTTGTTGCAATTGCCTACCCAACGCTGAATTTTTCTTGCAACTTGTCGACAAGCCATGAAGCCCACAATGTTGCGCCTACCATTATGTTTGGAGTCAGATTTGAAGACCTTTAGGTTATCTCGGGAAGGCCCCGTTTGCCATAATGAAAGTCACTCCTCCGAAAATTCAGGAGCCGTCTGCTGAGTTCAACCTGAACTGTCTTCAGGACTTCCCTTCTTATAAGAAGGCCAAGACTACTATTGCCACTATGGCAACTACCAAGCCATTTATTCCCACTGCTGCTAAAGGAAAAGAAGTTATGATCACTAAAGATTCGACAGATGGATTGGCTGTCTCGCCATCAGTATTTGAAATCGTATCAAGTTCAAAGACTACACCGCTAACTCGAACCTAAAGGAGAAACCGTAACAAGAGGGTTTGGAGGGCCATTAAAGCCTAGGCTTCTGAGGAGATACTCATTAAGGAAGATCCTCACCAAGACAAATCAAGATTACTAAAAACATATCCACTCTTGTGAGGAAGTAGATTCCATCCTTTAATGGGTACCAATGGGTACGAGAGTATTTAGAAAATTACTGCTACTTTACCATCACTTCATGGACGTGGTGAGGAGAGAAAGAAGTTCACTCCTATCACCAGAGTCAGTTCAGTTTTCAAGAAGCTAGCTGCCAAGGAAGGTTTCTCAGTTAGTGAACTACTGAAACGAGTGGGACATGCAATATCACCTTACATAAAGAAAGAAATCTTAAGGGATGTCAGATCTGCCAGACGCTCCTAGAAGTCAACTGAAGCTTTATCTGCTGGTATTCCTATTTGGTTCCGCTTAGGGAATAGAGTTGATACCGCCATAGTTACCACCTATTCTATCGTCACTAGGACCTAGGTCATCGACCAACCAAGTCACGACTGGGTCTAAGAATTCTACCGATCACACATTATAGGGATATTCCTAAAGTTTCAAAGGAAAAGATGAAGAGATTACTCAGTACTGTAGTTGATCTGCACAATGGGGAGCATACTTCTCTTCGGCATACCGATGTTTTGGCTAAGACACTTCATCTCAAGACATCACCGTCAAAGAAGAAGGTGTGGGTACCTAAGGTCGTTGTACCGATATAGTCTAATGAGCCCACACGGCAAGATCATGGGATGAAGCTAGAGTCTAAAGTGTCTGACATTGTGGCATCAATTGCCAGCGAGATGGAAGAACAAAAGGAGGAGGTCCAGCAAGGTCCTCCAGATCTTAAAGCAATTCAGAAATCAATAATTGAAGAAAAAGTTGAAAAGCTCAGAGTCAAGATTTCCAAGTTGGCTCGGAAACATGGAGTCTCCATTGATGATGAAGAAGATTTTAACTATAATGATTAACTCAAAGAAGATTTCATTGATGTCCATGTCATTGAAACAAGAGCTGCTACATCTGTGCTCGAGGCTCAACCTCTCATCGAAGAGAACACCGTAGATAAGTTGCGTAGGGCTATCCTCCTTCGGGATGAGCAAGTCAACCAACTGAAGAAAAAAATAGAAGAGATGGTCACAGTCATGACCGCCATGGCCAAAATTCAAGTAGAATCTCAACCTCCACAGTTAGCTTCTCCAAAGGTAAACCAACCAGAAATTATACATACTATAGATGAAAGAAGAAAAGTTGCCTCAGCAAATAGAGATGAGCAACCAAAGAAGGATCTTCCATTAAGCGCCATGCAGGAGAAGGAATTTAAGTAAATTGTTGAACAAGGTTAGGAGGCCTTAACCCACTCTAAGGGTGGTGCATTGGTTTTAAAGGGTAAACCTTACCCGAAAGAATTTGATTTCGTACCCTTACCCAAGGGTTTCATTACCCCAGACATTAAGATATTTGACGGGACTGGAAATATCAGACAACACATAACACATTTTTGAGCCAATTGTGGCAACATAAAAAATAGAGAAGCTTCACTCTTGCAACAATTTGTCAACAGCCTGTCAGGGATTGCTTTTGATTGGTATGCCAATTTGTCTAACATATCAGTTAAGACATTTGCCGAGCTGGAACAATTATTTGTGAGAAGTTTTGCTGGAGCGCAACACCATGTCTCTATAAGTGAGCTCATGATGGAAAAACAAAAGCCCAATGAGACTTTGGTGGATTAAATTTTGAGGTGGAGAAACCTTAGCATGAAATGTGTACCTCAGTTATAGAAACATCACGCGATTGAGATCTTGCTCAAAAGCATTCGTAGGATAGTAGCTTTCATGCTCAAGGGACTCACCATCAAATCCTTTGAGAAGCTACTCAGTAAAGCCATCAGTCTTCAAGAAGAAATGAAACATATGGATTCATATGAGAAGTTCAAGGCAACTAGAGTGTTTAAAAAGAAGTCACGAACCATAACAACTGTCGATAAAAGAAAGCAACCAATGAAGATATATCCAAAAAATCCTCACCAATCTTCATCACAACATGCTCAAAAATAGAGTAGCCAGTCCAACCAGCGACCGCCTGAAGAAAGATCACGTCGAACAGGGAATAAGAGAATATCTTTGGCAGAATGACAGAAAATGGTGTATTCTTTCAAAGATGAAGCCGTATCCAAAATGTTCAAAAGTCTGATGAAGAGGCCTGAGTTTAGACTACCAGATCCAAAGAAACCCGAAGACGTCAACAAGATGGATTAACCAAATTATTGCCTATACCGTAGGTTGCTTGGGCACACTATAGAAGAATGTTTCATCTTTAAGGATTGACTCAAGAAGAATCTTAAAGAAGGGAATATAATGATCCCAAAAGAATATTTATAAGAACCTAAAAAAGGTTTTATAAATATGATTTCGGCCAAACCAATCTCTCCGATTGATCCATATACTCGAGAAGATGGATGGAGTACAACTTGGGATAAGCTCAAGTGGGTCCTAAACCAAATACAAGATTCATCGAAGCAATCTTTTGCATATATCGAAAAAGACGGATGGAATAAAGTTTGGAGAAAATCATCCAAGAAAATATTTAAACAAATCCCAAATGCTTCAAAATAAGCCTCCGTTCAGAATCTTCAACCTGCCAAACTCGAGATGAAGATTTCATCAGAAGATTCATCATCATCAAAGATAAAGAAGAAGAAGAACACCACTTTGAAGATTGATAGCATGGAGGGTAGGATATTGGCTACCTCTACTAGATTAGTTGTTTCAGATTCGAGGAAGAAAATCCTCGAACCCCTAACTTATACAATTATATTTTTACCCCTCCGAGGTCTTATAAATATAATGATTGTGATTTTGGCTACGTTTGAATAGTTTTTGACTATAACGTAACTGATTTTAACCAATCTAGCTTCAATATTGATTCCCAAAATGATCCTCAAATCGTAATTGAGTATGATGAACTTGCTAACAAAACCGAAGAAGACATTAATAATACCGCTTACGACAGCACCGAGAGTGAGGAACCAATTCTCGAGCACTACGGTGAATCGCTTGCCATCAACTTACATCTTTCCAACAAATAAGAAACACCGGAAGATTCCACAATGATATCTCAAGAAGAAGAAATTATAAAAGTGAACTTAAAGAGCGGGAGAGTTTTACCCCCAAGAAAAGCTCCAACTGATAAAGAAAAACAAATAGTAACTCAAGAAGTACTACCTCCACCTCCACCAGTGGAAGAACCACACAACTAAGAGAAAATTGGAGGATCATATAAACTGGATTACAACATGCTAGCTCATCTTAGGAAGTTTCCAGCTAGATTCAGCATCTACAACGCTCTGATTCTATCAAAGGAGATGACAGAGTCTCTTGTTCCAGCTTTGCTTGACCTAGAGGTTTGCTTAGCCTAGTTGGTCAGGACATCCTTGGATAAAGTTTGTTCGTTGAAAAAACAACCTAGGTAACCTTTACGGATGAAGATTTGCTACTTGGTACCGCCGATCATAACCGACCACTCTACATCTCCGTTAAGATCGACAAATTTGTTTTGTCTAGAGTTTTAGTAGATCGTAGAGCATCTCTCAACTTGATGAGTCTACGGACATTAGCTTATTTGGACATTTAAGCTTAGGAACTTACGTCCGATAAAATGATTCTAAGTGGTATCAACCAAAAGGGAGAGAGAGCCCTTGGATCGATTACATTTCTTATGAAGGTTGGAGAACTAGAAACAACCGCTTAATTCCATATCATCGACGTCGAGACCTCTTTCAATGCTCTACTGAGTCGACCGTAGATTCACAAACACAACATGGTTCCCTCGTCTTTGCACCAGTGCATCAAGTATTATAAAGAGGGAGAAGAGCATTGCATCAAGGGAGCTTTATACCCGTTTTCAGTGCATGAAGTGGGTATTCATGAAGATGCTGCCTACTACACGCCTCCAAAGAAAACTGTCTTCTCACGCAAAATTATCACAAATAAAAGTGAAAATTTAGAATAATCATAAAGAGGAGGTCATTCAACTCCGCTTCAGTGATCTTCCACCACTCTTCTACAATAAATTGGTAGGGGTTCTTTTAGTTCACACACCCAAGGTTACGGCCGGGGATGTGGACGAGGAAGAACCAATTTAATCGTTGAACGGACTAGGCCAACCATCAAAATTGATGATGAAGACAATTCTGAAGATGAAATAATGATGAAAAAATGGAAGAAACCTCAATACAAGATATCCTTAGAAGATACGGATAAAAGTGAATATGAGACAATTTATGATTGGATAAACCACTATGTGAATGTTATGACCCTTACTCCGATTCTCCCTCAAAAGGTCGAGGGTTTAGAGGTCAAGGAAGTTTGTAGTGCTAGTTCAAATCTGATCAATTTTTATCGTGCTTCTACCTCTAATGATCTTGAAAATCATGTAAATTTGAATGATGGTCTAATGAATTAAGGGAATTGCCTTTTGGTTACTTTTCGCCTTATGTACAAAAGTTAATTCAACAGGGACACTTGACAAACAAATGCCAAAAGATAAATTTCAACTTTTTGAAAAATTATGAAATACTAAAAGTCAAACCCCCAACTCAAAAGAGGGTCTCAGATTTGGTATAGTCGGACCAGTCAATGATTCAGAATTTTGTATGATTGTTACTAGTGAATCAGAAGAGGATTGCCTCGATATAGAGGTTGAATCTACTGATCAACTAATAGAAAATGCTCCACCGGAATTTGAGGAGGAAATTAAATTAACTGTTAATGAATTGAACGAAATTAACCTTGGTACTGGAGAACAACCCGACCTACATTTATAAGCTCTGTACTCAACGATGAAGAATCTTTACAACTGATCAAATTGCTAACAAAATTGAAAGAATGCTTCACATGGAGCTATGAGGAACTGCCAGGACTGTTAGCAGAGGTTGCAATTCATAAAATCGCGGTAGACAAAAAGATGATCCCAGTGAAACAAGCTCCCAGAAGAATGCGCCTTGAAATAAAGCAACAAGTAATTACCGAGGTGAAGAAATTAATAGACACTAACATTATAAAAGAAGAGCAATACCACACATGGTTGGCTAACATTGTACCTGTTAAGAAAAAAAAATGAACAAATTTGTGTTTGTGTAGACTTCAGGGATTTGAACAAGGCATGTCTAAAAGACGAGTTTCCCCTACCAATACCAAAAATGTTGGTGGATATCGCTTCAACACATGAAATTTTCTCCTTCATGGAAGGATTGCCAAGATACAATCAAATCAAGATGGCTCCCAAAGATGCAACCCTTACAGCCTTGAGCACAACTATCAAGATTTTTTGCTACACAGTGATGTCGCTCGACCTAAAGAACGCTGGAACAACATACCAACGTGCAATGATAAAGATTTTTGATGATCTCATTCACAACCAAGTGGAATGCTATGTGGATGATTTGTCATCAAAAGCAAACAAAAAATAGACCATTTCAACGATTTGAAGATCGTGTTCAAACCGTTACGACTATATGACCTTAAAATGAATCCCTTAAAGTGCGCTTTTGATGTTACCTCTAGGAAGTTTTTAGGATTCGTTGTCTGACATCAAGGAATCAAGATTGACCTAGATAAGATTAAAGCTATCTTGGAAATGCCTCATCCTAAAATCTTGAAACAATTATGTTCCTTCCAAAGGAAGTTAGCATATCTGAGACACTTTATTTATAATCTCTCAGGTAGGTGTCAGCCCTTCTCCGCATTAATTGAAAAGGATGCCAAATTTTTTTGGGAAGAGAAATGCCAGCGGGCCTTCGAGGACATTAAGTAATACTTAATGAAACCTCTTGTTTTGGCGGCCCCTATACCAGGGAAACATTTGATACTTTATACCTCGGCCTTTGACGACTTTCATGGAGCCCTCTTAGCCCAAGTCAATGATAAGGGTAAAAAAAACACACTCTACTACTTGAGGCGCTGCCTAACACCGACGGAGATAAGGTATCCACCTATCGAGAAGCATTGTCTAGCATAAATTTTTGCCGCACAAAAACTTAGACATTACATCCTTTCTCATTAGATCACCCTAATCTCAAAATTTAACTCGTTGCATAATTTGATGACCCAACCAACACTCTCCTGAAGTTTAGCAAGATGACCAATGATCTTATTCCAATTTGATATAACTTTTTTTCCCCTCCGCACTATCAAGGGATAAATTCTAGCAGACTTTCTAGTTGCACACCCACTACCAGTTGGGTTCCCTCTCAACAAACGAGTTTCCAGACAACCAAATAATACAAATGGAATTCTCCAACACGCAACACTAGGAAATGTACTTTGAGGGTGCTTTGTTAGCCAGAAAAGATAAAAAATCAGGCATAGTTATGCTAGGCAAAGCAGGGATCGGGTTGATCTTCATCATGCGAGATAAGGGTATGTTGAGGTTCTCATACCACCTAACAGAGCCGTGTACTAACAATGAAGCAAAATATGAAGCCTTAACCTCCAGACTAGAGTTGGCAATCTCGATGGATATAATAGACATTGCCATCTATGGTGACTCACAACTCGTAGTCCAGCAAGTCGCCGAACAATACAAGATTTTGAAACTACGGCTAGCAGAATACCATCTATACACGATGAAACTGTTGGAGCAGAAGCAGATCCCCAATGTGACTTTCTATTGGAATCCTAGGGGAGATAATGCCCATGCCGATGCTCTAGTAAAGCTCGTTAAGGAGCTGGCGTGTCCCTCGAAAGATTCCGTTGAAATCACAGTATAAGGAAGACAAGTTTTGTCTCAAATCGACCTCAAAACTCTATATAAGCTTGGAAAAGAAGAAGCGATAAATGCATTTGCTGATATCAAAGAAGATTGGCAAAAGCCATTAGTAGAATATTTGCATACTGGAAAGCTACCAGAGGACAAGTTTGAAGCACATCACATTACGAAAAGGGCTATGTCATACGCCATAGTTGGTGATGTCCTCTACAGGAGATCATTCGACCAGATGTGGTTACGATGTTTATGCAAAGTCAAAGCACAAAACATTGTTAAAGAAGTACATGTCAGATTGTGTGGCGCTCATCAGTCAGGGCCAAAGATGAAAATGAAGATCAAAAGACTCAAATATTATTGGCCGGTAATGATGTCTGATTGCATGGCTACAACCAGAAGATGTCACCAGTGCCAAGTGCATGGGGTGGTCTTGCACCAGCCTCTGAATGTGCTACACCCAACAGTCACCCCGTGGCCATTCGAGTGTTGGGGCACGGACATAATAGGTCAGATAGACCCTCCATTTTTTAAAGGACACAGGTTTATACTTGCAGCTACGAATTACTTCTCCAAATGGGTAGAGGCAGTACCAGTACGAGAGATTATGACACAACACATCCTTTAATTCTTCAAAAGCCAAATTGTTTACTATTTCGGAGTACCGCAAAGAGTAATTTTCGAAAATGGGATAGCTTTTAAAAGAACAAAAATAAATAATTTCGTCAAAACACTAGATAGATTGGAGATACTCTACAATCTACTATCCCAGAGCAAATGGCCTTGCTGAAGCCTTCAACAAGACATTGGTACAAATTTTAAGGAAAATATTGGATGAAAATAAAAGGGATTGACACAACAAACTGTTAGAAGCCTTGTGGGCCTATCAGATGAAGTTCAGGACTCCCAGTCAGTGTACACCCTACATGCTCATGTACGGGTCTGAGGCTGTGCTACCGTTAAAAATTCAGACGCCATCTCTCAGTGTCGCTGTTGCCAACCAACTCACAATAGAAGAAAGTGTAAAACTCAGACTTGAAGAACTGGAGAGTCTTGATGGAAAATGACTTGAAGCACAACAACATTTGGAAATTTACCAGGCAAATATGGTACAAGCTCATGACAAATTAGTCTGCCCAAGGACATTCAAAGTTGGTGATCTTATCCTCATGCTCAAAAGACACATTCTTGCACACCGCAAGATAAGTAAGAAAGTTGAGCCAACTTGGTTGGGACCATTTGTCATTGAAAAGGTCTATGCAGGAGGAGCCTACCAGTTAGTAGATTTTTGGGGTGAAAAAATCATGCTACCAATCAACGAATGATATTTGAAGACATACTACGCAACCTGACATTGCTTGCCATCACTTAATTTAAAATTTGAAATTTGGATTGTTTTGGGGTTATCTATCTGGCCAAATGTCTGTGACCAGGTCCAAAATTTTTTGTAATAAGATTAACCTCAACATAATGAAAATTTTTTAAAATTACACACTTCAATTTTCTCTTTTTAAACTTAATATCCTACTAAATTAAACAAAATGCATGCGTAAATAAATGTCTTATTCACCAAAATAAACTAAAATTTTCTTTAATAAACACTTTGTTTTATTCTTTTTCATACTAAGTTTCAACTCACTGTCATTTTTTCTATCGTCTACAAAAGAAATGTCAGGCCAGAGGCTGATCTTTGCTTTTAAAGATGGTTGGAACCTCACACTCAATGAAGAAATGGCATCACAGGGAAGCACCATAGACTTTGACATGGAATTTAGTCAAGTCTACATGGATTATGAGGGGCCTCTAATGGATGTCGTCAGCCGATAGGAAAAGGAAGGGTTGCCCTCACTATTAAGATTGACCACCAAAGACAATTCATCACTGAAGGGAAAGAATGTGATGGTACAACAAGACCTGATGGAGGGGCCCATCCGCCTACCGTCCATGATAGCTGCGCCGATTGGGGGCCTAGTTGTTGTTGATAATGAAAAACTACCAGATGCTCCACAATGAAGAACTCAGCATAGAAATGCTAGCTGTCAAAAGCAAAGGGCTTTCTTACGAGAAGAAAGAAGACGCCAGAAAGAGGCAAAGAATTTCCTTATCCCTATTCCTGAAGGGAACATTTATGATCCAGGCATGAGAGAAACTTCTTCCAGCTTACCTGCTACAGATGAGGATTCCAGGTTTGTTACGGAGCCAAAAATACCACCAACTTCAGATGTTCTTTGCATGAGTTACCCGACTTGCAAACCCAAAATACCTGCACGAGCTTCAGCTACAAAAGAATTTGTGGAATGCCCAGACTATAATGTCCTACACCTACAACACTACAGCACCTTAGAGGAGTATGCATGTACCGGTGATGGGTCTCAGACCTCCGATTGCCTAATGGGGGAGTCGTATGTCCCGCTGGGAACATATCAGTGTGTCCTGTGGATTCCAGAGCCATATATCCCTTTAGATGCCGAGTCACATATTTGGTTAACGCCAGAACCAACACTAGCTTGGGTTCCCGCTGTTGAAATGAGGAAACATCCTTGATAGCCACCGATCATAAGTATGGCAGAATACTGCAGAAAAGGCAAAGTAAGCAAAACGGACTTCGAATTCAATGAAGAAGTGCAAGGGAGGTTCATCAACATATTAGAGGGATTAGAATTATACATCAGGGTATTCTCAGAAAGTGATGAACGAAACATTCTCAACTGCATTTTTGACCTGAGAGATAGAGGTCAAGCATGCCTGCTTAAGGAAAGAACCTACTTTGAGTCAAGAAAGTTAATGCGAGGAAAGGGGAGGATCACTATCCAGTGCAGCTGCTGCTACAACTTTACCAACGATAGAAAAGGAAATCCTCCAGGGATTCTCAGACATGATTAGGTGGATCTACTACCTCAAATGATAAAATGGATGACTAAAAGAATGGTCCAATGGAGTATGTTACGAGCTAACTGAATTCCTAACAGCTGCAGCATCAACATATACGATGAAGGAGACTACATACCTAGGCACATTGATCATAATTACTTTGTGTGACCTTTATGCATGGTCGCATTCATGAGAAAGATCAACATTCTGTTTGAAAAGGAAATATATACTGTTAGCCCTGGTGAATTCAGAGGATTCTTAGAACTTCCGCTACCTATTGGTTTAGTGCTAGTCCTTAAAGGGAACATAACAGACGTCGCCAAGCACTATATTCCAGCGGTGCGACACCGTAGGGTGTTTGTGACCAGTTGACAAATGGATTACAACAAAATGCAATATTGGATTCAACTAGATCCAAAATTGGAACAAATACTAGCACACAAGCTATGAGAGAGTTGCACCTCTAAGTACATGTGAAGGGAACTCTTATCCTGGAGCGTGCTTAGAAGGTCTACTCAATCAGGAGCTTGCCTCACCAAAGACAAACATTTAGAGGATTCCTTTCCATTTTACTACTTTTTGTTACACCAGACATAACATGTATCAGACATGCTCAGCCTATGATATGTACTTGGCATGAGATATTTTTGAATGTACTTTGATGCAGGCAGCATATTGTACTTTTTGAGGCTTGACCTACATTCAATTTGTGGCATTTATTGGAACAGATTAATGAAGTTTCTTTCGGAAATTTATGTTTTTTTTCAATTGCCTTTTTGTGCAATGGATAATAGCCACAGGCCATATGTTGGTTTGAGATTATAAAGAACAAAGAACAAAAAAAAATTAACGATAATACAACTTAAATAAACAAAAAACAAAAAAACAACAAAATAACTCTCGTTTGAAAAAATCAACCTACTAAAATTAAATTTTAAAAACATATTTTGATAATTAAATTTGATGAAAATAACAAAAAAAAAATATTTTGAGTTGAATCTCTCGATTTCGAGGTCTCTTACTCTTTGCTCGCGCAGTATGACTATCTCTGTTTGCACTAATTCTCTTCACATCCTCGCTGAATTTCACGTTCCACACAAAACCTCATAAGAATTTCACAAATCTTCCTAAAAAATTTTAACATTATCACATGACACATATCTATGAATTCGACACCACGAATCCATACCTAAATTTCAATTCTTGTTTTGAAATCAGTCCTTAACTTCTGACTCCTTTCCTTTTGAGGTCAGTCCTTAACTTCCGACTCTCTTTTGAGATTGATCATTAACTTTCAATTTTTATTTTTGGAATCAGTCCTTAACTTCTTATTCTCTTCTTTTGAGCTCGGTCCTTAACTTCCGACTCTCTCTCTTGAGATTGATCTTTAACTTTCAATTCTCATTTTTGAATCAGTCCTTAACATTTGATTCCCTTTTCTTGAGGTCAATCCCTAACTTTCGATCCTCTTTTGAGATTGATCCTTAAATTTATATTCTCATTTTGGAATCAGTCCTTAACTTCTGATTCCCTTCTTTTGAGGTTGGTCCTTAACTTCCGACTCTCTTTTGAGATTGATCCTTAACTTTCAATTTTCATTTTTGTAATCAGTCCTTAATTTCTAATTCTCTCCTCTTGAGTTCGGTCCTTAACTTCTGACTCTCTCTCTTGAGATTGATCCTTAAATTTCAATTCTCATTTTAGAATCAGTCCTTAACTTCGGACTCCCTTCTTTTGAGGCTCTTCCTTAACTTTCGACTCTCTCTTGAGATTGATCCTTTACTTTAAATTCTCAATTTGGAATCAGTCTTTAGCTTCTGATTCCCTTTTTTTGAGGTCGGTCCTTAAGTTCTGACTCTCTTTTGAGATTGATCCTTAACTTTCAATCCTCATTTTGGAATCAGTCCTTAACTTCTAATTCCTTTCCTTTCGAGGTCAGTCCTTAACTTCCGGCTCTGTTTTGAGATTGATCCTTAACTTTCAATTCTTATTTTGGAATAAGTCCTTAAATTCTGATTCCTTTATTTTTTAGGCCGGTCGTTAACTTCCGACTCTCTTTTGAGATTGATCCTTAAATTTCAATTCTCATTTTGGAATCAGACCTTAACTTCTGATTCCCTTCTTTCGAGGTCGGTCTTAACTTCTAACTCTCTTTTGAGATTAATCCTTATATTTCAATTCTCATTTTAGAACCAGTCCTTAACTTCTGATTTATTTCCTTTTGAGTTCAATCCTTAGCTTCCATCTCTCTTTTGAGATTGATCCTTAACTTTCAATTCTCATTTTGGAATCAGCCCTTACCTTTTGATTCTTTTCCTTTCGAGGTCGGTTCTTAACTTCCGTCTCTCTTTTAAGATCGATCCTTAACTTTCGATTCTCATTTTGGAATGACTCCTTAACTTCTGACTCCCTTCTTTTGAGGTCGGTCCTTAACTTCTGACTCTCTCTTGAGATTGATCCTTTACTTTCAATTCTCATTTTGGAATCAGTCCTTATCTTTTAATTCCCTTCTTTCGATGTCGGTCCTTAAGTTCTGACTCTCTTTTGAGATTGATCCTTAACTTTCAATTCTCATTTTAAAATCAGTCCTTAACTTTTGATTCCTTTCTTTTCGAGGTGAGTCTGTAACTTCCGACTCTCTTTTAAGATTGATCCTTAACTTTCAATTCGCATTTTGGAATAAGTCCTTAATTTTTTATTCCCTTCTTCGGAGGTCGGTCCTTAACTTCTAACTCTCTTTTGAGATTGATCATTAACTTTCAATTCTCATTTTTGAATCAGTCCGTAACTTTTGATTCCCTTCCTTCGAGGTCGGTCCTTAACTTCTGACTCTCGTTCGAGATTGATCATTAACTTTCAATTCTCATTTTGGAATCAATCCTTAACTTTTGATTCCCTTCCTTCGAGTTCAGTCCTTAACTTCAGACTCACTCTTGAGATTGATCCATAACTTTCAATTCTCATTTTGGAATCAGTCCTTAACTTCTGATTCCCTTCTTTCAAGGTCAGTCCTTAACTTCAGACTCTCTTTTGAGATTGATCCTTAACTCTCAATTCTCATTTTGAAATTATTCCTTAACTTCTAATTCCCTTCTTTCAAGGTCGGTCCTTAACTTCCCACTCTCTTTTAAGATTGATCCTTAACTTTCAATTCTCATTTTGGAATCAGTCATTAACTTCTGATTCCATTCTTGCGTGGCCGGTCCTTAACTTTTGACTCTCTTTTGAGGTTGATCCTTAACTTTCAGTTCTCATTTTGGAATCAGTCCGTAACTTTTTTTTCCTCTCTTTTTTTTGAGGTCGGTCCTTAACTACCGACTCTCTCTTGAGATTGATACTTAACTTTCAATTCACATTTTGGAATCAGTCCTTAACTTCTGATTCCTCTCTTTTCGAGATCGGTCCATAACTTTCGACCCTCTTATGAAATTAATACCTAAACTTCAATTCCCACCTCGTGGTCAGCACTTACATACTGATCCAATCCTCTATGAACACCAGAAATCTTATAACTCAAAACCAACTCTCAAATCCCCAGCAAGTGTTCCTACTTCTTGACTTCAATCAAATATTCACTTGTTACTCCAGAAGAAACAAATAACACACATAATTCTACCCCTCCTACCAGATCTATTGACTTAGGAGTTTGTATTGGTTTTCTTGATCACATCGGTCAATGTCTCTACGTGCGCTAAGCTTGCCCAGCACACCACACCGATTGGGAGTCCATTTGTTGACCTCACTTTTGGTTGAGGTCTAGCTTTTCCTCTTTAGTAGTTAAGGTTCTAGCCATAGGACTTTCCTATTGCTATTCTTAGAAAATTAGAAAAGAAACCCTCACTATTAAAAATTCTAAACTTCTCTTTACTCAGCTTGAAGTTCCACGAAGTGGTCCTAACCTCTAGCACTTAGTAGGTGGGGTCATTAAGGGGGAGCCCAAGGAGAGTTCCCATAGGACTGCTTGATCTTAGGGTTGACCCTTGGTGTTGGTCTACAGCTAAGGTACTCACCTCACTCACAATCACTCACAAATATAAACAAAAAATTTCTTGATTTTGATCCCTTAATCTTTTGGGAGACTCATGTAGATGGTCCCCTAAACCCACCGGCCCTTGGCTAGGGCTTAGCTAAGACCAGTACATAGAGGACCCAAATGGGTCCATAGCTCATTTATAATGGTTAGCTCCCTAATTCTATCAAAAATACTCAACTTGGCTTTTTCACTAAACCCCCCCGAATTTCTTCAGTACCCTTGAAACCCTAAATTTGGCCAAAATTTCCAAATTTATTCAAGATACCCAAATCTGTTCAAAAATCATGTCAAACTTTTTGAAAATATCCAAATTACCAAAAATCACTAAAAAATTGCCAAATTACCAAAATGCCCCACCTTAGCCCAAAATATCAAAAATTCCAAAAAAATTCTCTAAACCTCGCTAATGTTCCCAATTTTGATTTTTCTCAACTACCACATCACCCAATTTCACCATTTTGACCAAAACCCCCAAATTGTCTTTAAAGGTCCAATTTTCCTAAATTCACTTCAAATGTCCATCAATTTAGTCCCAATTTCTCCCAGTTTCAATTCTAAACTCAAATTCACCTTCCACATGACCAATCTAAACAAAATCCAAGCTCAATTAGCCCATGCTTTGAGCCCAATTTTGATCTAAAGCAAACCCCAATTTTGGACACATGACCTAATCTCACCAAATTGAACCCATAACACACTTAATTTGCCACAATTTATGTTGAAAACAATTCATAACACTCTTATACATCAAGCTTGACCTTTAATTGGCCTGGGGAAGCCTCAATTTCATTTATCTTTAACATAAGTCCAAAAGCCCCAAATTTACCCCAAAATTCCATCAAATTGATTCCCTTAGCCCTAAAATTGGCAACCAATTTATGTTTAAAACTCTTGATGATGTTCCTACTGACCATTTTCAGCAATCAATTTTAACTTAGCCCAAGCCTAGCCCAATCTAGACCCAAGTCTAGCCCAATATGCCTAAAGTGACCAAAATTCCAAAATCCCTCAAATCCTTAACCAATTAAAATCAAAATCACTTCAATCCTTAACCAAAAATGTTCATTACAATCCTCTACACAAAGTTAATCAATCAATTGGGCTCAAGTTCATGGCTAGCCTAGCTCAAACCCAAGCTTTAGCCAAATTGACCTACATGGACCCCTTCACCTAAAGTTGACCCAATCTAGCCAAATTGGCCAACCAAAAACCACCACAGCCAAATTTTGGACCTTATTGACCAAGCTAAACATCATGGAGCCACCAAAATGAGCCATGGACCAAAGGATCCCCAAAAATGGGATTTAGTTCCAAAATTGCGTAAGCCTAAGGGATTTTTGCCAAAATTAATCGTTGTGACAGATTCCCTTGGCTCACCTGACCTCCTGGCCATCTCTTCTAGCCTTACCGGCCGGCCTAGTCACCAGAGGAGCCAAAACCGTGAGCCACCACCTAAAATTTAAACCCAATTCAAATCTTGAGGCCACCTCATCTCATTTTAAATTTAGAGCTTCTCTGCCCCCCACATAAGCATCATTTTACATCCCTCAATTGGCCCACAGAGCCACCTTAAGCCATTTTTATAAAAACTCCACCTCCATGGCCATGGAAGGTGTGCTAAAAATTTCTTTAGGATACCCTCTGAAATCACTCCCTGAGCTTTCTTGAGACCTCCATAGTGCAACCCAACTACTCTATTGCTCTAATTCCCCTTGCCGGAGTTCAATTTTTGAGCTCAAATCCTTGCCAGACACAGGACATTCTCCACCACACCTCCACAATTCACCAAATCCAAATTAAACTCACCCACACCATCACCACATTAAACTAAGACAAAGCCCTATAAAATTCCCCTCATACATAGCCTCTACGATAGCTCAAGACCAACACCAAAATCCGACCTAGATCAAATTTGGGTCTAGACCTTTCACCACGACCGGAGACTCAATCCTTAGCCTTCTAGGACATCCACAAATGTGTCGAGCACCTCTTATTGAAGCTTCCCTTCTCGGAGCAAAGGTATTAAACTTCTCTTCTTCCCGAGCTTATTTTGATTCTCCATTTAATTAGAATTAATTTAATGACATCTTTACCTTATGAATGTGTTTTTCACACATTCATAGGATCAAACTCCACGAGATTTTATTGAGTCTAGAGGGAGATCTTAAGGTTTTAGAGCAAACGGTTCTCGGTTAGCCCATTTGGGGACGATGATGGGAGCTGTCCGATGGCATGTTTATCACATTAATGGATGAGATCTAGTCGGATGAACTCTCGGTGCGTGAACCACGGAGCGCGTGGCATGCCAAGGTGAAAAACAACAAATGGGAGTGCGCCGCGTTGCCGTTCAGAGTTGCCTAGGATGAGGTGGCGCCGCACGTTTAAATAGATAAATAGGGAATTAAATAAATCAGAAAATGATCCCTAAATTCAAAAATTTATATCTTAGAGTAGAAAAATCACAAAAATAGAATAAAAATACCCCCTTTTTTAGTGAATAATGCAGAATAATATAGAAATAATTTGAATTTTATGTGATGCATATTTTATTTTTAATTAATCAGACACAGTTTTGAGTCTTTTAATTCTCCATGCATGTAGACATTTCACCATGGCTAGAAAATTTGGCATGTTGTTGCCTCTATCTTAGGGTACATTCTCTAATTTTGCCAAATTCAGAGGAGATCTTTAGACATAGATCCATATTTTTCAAGTTTATGTCTATTATTTGCATAAATTAATCATAATAATTAGCATGTAGCTTAGAAAATTCAAAGAAAATTTTGGAAGGTTTATTGTGGCCAGAGAACTCTTTAGACAATATTTCATAAGTTAAGTCATTAAAATTGCACCTAATTTTCACAAACCCTAAAATGCAAAGAAAATTAATTTTAGGAAACATAGACATCTAAATGATTTAATTTTTATTCTCCACTAAGATTCAAAGTTCAGAGAACGCCCCATAAAAAATTCAAAATATTTGGAGCTCATTTTATAACTCAAATTGATTTTCTAAGTTAAATGTCATTTTTAACACTAAAATGATTTTTAACAATTAAAATGTAACTCAAAAAATTATAAAATCAGTTTTTGGAGTTCTCTGTGATCAAATAAATTTTCTAAAAGTAAATTTGTATTTAAAATAAAATGTCCATTTTTAAGCCTTTCTTTAATATTTAAATAATTAAAAAATGATAAAAACACAAAAATAATGAAAATCATGAAAATTTCATATTTATTTCCTAGGCACTTTGGAACAACTGGATTATTTTTCCTAATTTTCTGAGTGAAGATATTGAATTTTGAAGCTTAAGATAATTTTTAAAGGCTAAAAATGGATTTTCACTAAAATAATTCTAACAACTCAAAAAAAAATTAGAAAAATGTAAAATTTGTTTCTTTGGGTTCCTTAAACTTAGAGATATTTAGTAAAAATACAATACTTAACTTTCCACATTTAAAGTATTTTACAATTAAAAAATACTCCAAAAATTGAAATAATTCTAATACTTAAAATAAAACTTAAAGAATCATGAAATTTTGTTTAAGTGCTCCTCTGGCTGAAGTCTATCTCCAGTAAAAATTTTAAGTAAGTAGACTTTGTCTTAGTCGAGTTATAGAATTTTCTTTGAAAAACCCTATTCTTGCGAATATATAAATTAAATTAAAATTTGAAAAATAACATTTTCTCCTTTGATGTATTGATTGACCCATGAGTGAGGTGGAGTGCAAATTCCAAAGTCATTTGAATTAAATTTTATGAATTATGAAATATTAGAGGCTTAGGGACAAAAGTGTAATTTTAGAAATTTTGCCTTAATTAATATTTAAGTATAATTCAATAAAGAGAAATGGGCAACCTTTGATCTTAATTAACATATTTGGATGATTGAAAAACAAGGGATTAATTGGTAGAAACCAATCTCACTTCTTCCAATTAAAGGATAAATTTTAAATTTTTTAAATGATTAAAATTTGAGAGTCTACCAAATTAAATGATCCAAGACTTAGGGGTATAGTTTTGGGTGTTAATAACTCACTAATTTAATACACCTATCTAGTGTTCAAGTGACATTCAAAAGTTTCGATGATGAATTTTTATAACTTAAAATTTAGTCTCTTTCAAAATGACTAAAACATCCACAAGGATCTTAAGGGCTTAGGAATGACCTAAGCTAAATCAAAATTGATTAAATGAGGATTAGAGAAGTGAATAAAAATTGAACACCTTTGAAACACTACAAGCCGAAGTTAAAGCCAAAATTGACTAAGTGTCTTAATAACACTAACTTGCCCCTTTAAGAATCTCCTCCTGTATAATTCTCAAATTGAATGTAAATGATAATTACCCTACTCTTAGGGATAATTGAAACATCAATGTTCATTGAGCATTGGAGATATTTACAGGATGAATTATTAAGCAACATAAAAAGTTTAAATGAGCTCGAGGCTTTTCATTAGGCGGTGAGGGGAAAGCATGGACCTGCATTTTTTTCCTGATCTATTGGATACCTTGGAGGTCTACTAAACTTAATATGTTTCGTTTAACAAAAATCATCCTTAATCGAACTAATAGGGACCCACCAAGATATGATTTAGGATTTGGTAGATCTCCAAAACCATAATTTTCTCACTTCATATATGATGTCTTACATGCATTTTTGAGTTTCAGGTGGTTGAACAAGAATACTGGTCAGGTATACCTTTACAATTTACAGTAGCGTCCTTTTTCTATACTTTCCATACCATAGTTTCATGCCTATAAAATTGCATGCTAAACAATGATGTCACCCTGCATGAAAAATAAAACTACTAGGATAGCCACAAAATCAAAACCAAAATTAAAATCAACCAAGATCAAATTCACTGACACAACATCAAAAATATAAGACAACTCAAAATTTAATCACAAACATCACACAAAAAAACAACTACAACTAAACTAAGACGTCTCTATTAGATGATTAGGAATCCCTTGGACGAGGCAACCTACGGTTGCTAACGAGGCTTCCCACGGTCTAAATTAAAGTATGCAACTCATTAAGTTGAGTTCAGTAAATTCATTTGGACTAAGCAAATCCAATAGAAAATAGTGGTACCAGAATGAGGAAACCATAGGATCCTGACCGATGTCACTATAATCAACTTTAACATGCCCCATAACATTTAAAGAGCATCCACCATATGGTTATCTAATTTAACATCATAACTTTACACCCTAGAAAACTTAAACTCATCATGGCAAGGAGCTTGGAGCTAGCACTGTGGGCAACACAGCCATCTTCAACAGCAAAACCTGTCTTTCCTAGCTAAAATAATTTCCTTCCTTAGAACTAAAACAACAAGCCATAGGATTTTGATGTTGTTTTCTTATGCAACATAAATCGTCACGTTATCTTTAGGCCTTTGTAGAGCTCTGATTGTACAATATATGCCCTAAATTATCTTAGGATTCTGAGGTTGTCATCTGTCACGACCTAAATCCTCACATCTTCCAGACTGATTGTGCTATTGTTTCACACGAATGTAAGCCCTAACTAATAAAAATGGAAGGATGAAACCAAGGATGAAACACTCAAATAAATTTCTCCTCAAAACTGAAGCCAAATAATAGGATAAACCGGGAAGTCACCAAGGTTCTCTTTTGGAACTGTGACATCCCCTAGTTCTTCCGCTTTTAGATTCTACGATAAATGTTCCAAATTTGAACCAATCCCTTTCACACCTCTTTGTCTGATATCGTTGAAAAGTCCTATCCTTTGACCTCCTTGAAGATAGTATTTCCTAATTTTTATCGAGAGTTTTCTTATGTGACTTCGGTTATCTGAGATGTAATTAACTATTCGGGCTTGCCCTTATAGGAAGCTTGTTTAAACCCAGCTTAAAATAAACCCTATTAAATTTTTCATATTAAATAGAGGAAATTATCGACAAATAAAATGGTTTCACGGACTAAACATATGTCGTATATTTCTTAGTTTATTTGATCGAGTCTCATCCTCAAGTCTTATGTTTATCCACCGGGATAGATATCGGGTTTGAGGTATAGAGCTCTTTCATTTAAACTATGAAAAATATGGGGTTAGTTTCTTTTCATATTTTTCTAAACCTAAATCTATATATAAATTAAAACATTCTTCCAAAATGGGCGATGGAATTTTGATTCCGATGACCGACAGCTTCTTATGGGGGAGCTCCTTCAACCAAAATAGTGCCGACAAGCCTCCTGAGTGCAACCCAACCACCTCCTTGCTCTCATTTCCCTTGTCGAAGCTCAATTTTTGAGCTCAAATCCTTGCCGGAGAAAGGACATTCTCCACCATGCCTCCACAGTGCACTAAATCTCAATTAAACTCACCCACACCTACACCACAGTGAAAGGAGAAGAAGCCCCATCAAAGCCCCCTCGTAGAGAGCCTCCCCACTAGAATTTGATCAACATTCACCACGATCAGAGGTCCAATCTCTAGCCTCCTTGGATCTCCACGAACGTGCCATGCACCTCTTGTTGAAGCTTCCCTTCTTAGAGCAAATGTGTTGAACTTCCCCTCTTCCGGAGCCTATTTTGATTCTCCATGTGATTAGTGTTAATTTATTGGCATGTTTACAATATGGATATGTTTGTCTCTTTTAGATGAGTTTATAGGATAAAACCCAAGATCATTTGGTTGAGAAATGAGGGAGATCTTAAGGTTTTAAGGTTGAGGGTCACGGGTTTTAGCTATCAAGGATGATGACAGAGAGTTGTTGGATGGTGTGTGTATCAAATGAACGGAAAAAATGAAGCTGGACAGCTCTTCGATACATAAAGCGCGGGCCGATTCAGGGCTACGTGGATGGCGGCGTCCAACTAGAGCGTACCACACAGAGCTTATGAGACATCGTAGGTTGACGCAGTGTCGCATGTTTGAATAGGAAAATATTGATTTTTTTATTTATTTAAATTCCCATAACTTGAAAAATACATATCTTTGCACAGAAAAATAAAAAAAATAAATAAAAGAAAATTACTATAGTGCTCAGTGAACAGAGCAGAACAATGTGAAAATGGTTTGAAGTTTATTTGATGCATAGTTTATTTTTAATTTATTAAATACTGTTGTAAGTATTTTGATTCTCCATGCATTCAAGTATTTCACCATGGCTTGATATTTTAGCTCGTTGTTGCCTCTGTCATGAGGGATATTGCCTGATTTTTCCAAAGTCAGGGAGACCCCTAGACAAAGATCCATATATTTCAAGTTTATGTCCATCATTTGCATAAATTAATCATGGTAATTAGCATGTTTCTTAGAAAAAAATCAAAAAAAAAAATTAGTAGGTTCATTGTGACCAGATAACCCTAGGAAAAATTTTTCATGAGCCAGGTCATTAAGAACAAACGTAATATTCATAAAATCCTAAGATACAAAGAAAATTAATTTGGGAAAAATAAACATCTAAATTACTTGATTTTGGGCCTCCACTGTAATTTAAAGTTCAGATGACTCCCCATAAAAGTTTCAAAACATTTGGAGCTCATTTAGCTACATAATCTAATTTTCTAAGTTAAATAGCATTTTTTACACTAAAATGATTTTTAACAATCAAAATAGAAATTAAAAAATTTTAAAATTGGTTTTCATAGTTCTCTGTGATCAGAAGGATTTTCTAAAAAAAAATGTAATTAAAATAAAATTTCATTTTAAGCATATTTTCAATATTTAAATAATAAAAAAATAATAAAAGTCATAAAATTAATAAAATTCATGAAAATGCTCTAAATTGTTTCCTAAGCACTTAGGAGCAATTGTAATATTTTTCCTAACTTTCTATGTAAAAACATTGAATTTTAAAACCTTAAAAAATAATTTTCAAAGTTTAAAATGGATTTTCCTTAATTTCTCACAAAAATAATTTTAATAATTCAAAGAAAAATAAAAAAAATATGAAATTTACTCTTCTCGTTTCTTTGACCTTGGTAATATTTAATAAAAATGAAAAAAACTTAATTTTCTATATTTTAAATATTTTATAATTTCATATCCATAAAACTTATATCCATAACTTGCTGAATATAGCAGTTCAAGACGGCTCTATCTTTGGTCACCTCACTATGAGGAGAATAATGTGGACTACAAATAAAAAATTATTTGCTAACTCTTTGATTTTTAATTAATTAAATACTCTCTGGGGTATTTCAATTCATTATGACTAAGCATTGCTCACCATAGCTTGAAATTTTTAGGGTTTGTTCCTCATGAAGAGGCTATGTTCTTTGATTTTTCCAAGGTCAACGGACAAATCCGTGCTTTTAATCCTAATTTTCAAGCTAACATGACCATTTTTGCTTAAATTAATTATATAAATTAAAATATCACTTAGAAACATATAGGATAAATTTTAGTAGGTTTCTTATGGCCAAAGAAGCTTAGGAAAAATATAATGATGGTTTGAATGATTTTGTACATTTTTGAATTTAATTAAGAGTTTATATATTGTATTAATTTATGTAAATTAAATATTAATAAAAAATTGACAAAATCTATTCCTCGTTGTGTGTAAAAATCATGTTAACCCACTGTAAAAATTTGAAAATTATTTGATTAAGTTTAAGCACTAAAGTTATTTTTTTAAGAAACATTGTATTTTTGTACAAAAATAGCTATATTAAATTAAATAAATTTAGGAAAATTATGAAAAGTGATTTTCTGAGTTCCTTGTGATTAGGAGTACTTAGGAAAAATTAAAGTTGGTTTTGATAAAATACTTGATTTTTTACCTATATTTTAAATTAGAAATAATTAAAAATAATTAAATTTTCCAAAAAATACAAAAAATATTTCAAAATGTTCCTAATTATTTACTGATCACTTAGGACTCATTAAAATATTTAACTTAATTTTCCTAAGTTAAAAATAAATTTCTAAAGTCTAAAAAAATTATTTTCCTATTTTTCACATTAAAATAATTATAATAAATAAATTAAAAATCATAAAAATATAAAATTTCCCTGAGCTCTTTGGACTTAGAGTGGTTTAATAAAAATATAAGAAATAATTTTTTTATAAATAAAACATATTTTCCATTCAAATTAAATCATTAAATCAATAAATAATTTTAAATTTAAACTAAAAGTTCGACTAAAATAAACCATTAAATTTTTCTTGTGTTTCTCTCACCTAAGGAAACCTCTAATATTTTTTTTTTCATAAACCAAAAACTTTATTTTGATTGATTAAATAAATTAATTTTTAAAATCCTATTTTTCAAGTTAAAATGATTATTTAAATTAAACTAAAATTTGGAAACCATATTTTCTCCTCTAATACTTTAGTTACTCTAGGGAATGGGTACTCTAAAAATTTTTAAATGTCATTTGACTTATGCTTTTAAGTTATGAGCTGGAGAGCCCCAAGGGTTAGGTGTTAATTTTAGATTTTGGTGCGTTAATCAAAATTTAGGATTAACCAAACAGAAAAATTAGTAACTTTGATCCAAATGAATATGTTTGGATGATTGAAGGATAATGGGTTAAAAGGTAAAACCAACCTGCCACCTTTACATGATAAGAATAAAATTATAATTTTCTAAATTATCATGGCTTGGAAGTTAATAAAAATCAAATGATTATAAACTTATGAGCTTAAGTTAGGAAGATGGTAGTTGCCTTTTTGTTAAGCCCATAACTTGGATGATATGATCATTCAATAAGGATATATATCACTTAAATTTAAAATCATAATGACTGTCACCTTATCCCCTTGAGATTGTTAGGGGCTTGGTAGTGATCTAGGCTTGACATTTAAATTCATTTGATAGGATTTGAGAGGATAATTTGATTGATGATAAACACCTCTAAGCACTACAGGCTCAGCTTTAGTAGTGAGTACAAAATCTTTAATGATCTAAGCTTGCTTTAGGTGTATTCACTCACATAAATCTTAAGTGAAATATCAACTAATTAATTGAGTACCCTTCTCTCGGGATAATTGAAATGTCAAGATTCACTGAGTAGTGGGGTAACTTTAATTTGACCTAGCATGATTAATAGAACAATATGATAAGTTCAAAAGGAAATCAAATGGCACAAGAGACCTTTAAAGCAGTTCAGGGTCATTCCCCAAACACTTTGGAATCTCTTGGATATTTTGAAGGACAACATGAACTTGTTGTATTTTGTTCTGAACTCATCCACTAAGATCTTTTGGGACTCACTAAGTCATAGTTCGGGGTTTGTTAGATACACCTTCTACTACTCTTAATTTTCTTAAAATTATATATACATGTTTTGAAAACTGACGTTTCAACATGAATGTTGAGAAGATGACATGTATGCTTTTATAGTGTTATTTAATTTCTGTCATTTTACTTTCATTGCAAAATATTATAAATCCTTGGGTGTGCACCTTAATTTACTTGCAAAAATAAAAAAAATTCATTTTCAAAAAATTAATCATCATTTTCAAAAACCTAAAAAAAAAATTTATTTCATGGTAACCATAAATCCTTTGAAATGTCACTAAACACAAAATGTCCTTTTAAATTTACAGGAGTCCCTCGAAGGAGGTAACTCACAGTTGCTAATGAGGTCTTCCCGATTTAAATGGGTTTCAAAACTCGNCGTCTTCCCGGTTTAAATGGGTTTTAAAACTCGTTTAAGCTAAGCAAATTCAAAAGAAAATAGTGATACCGAAACGAGGGAACCGCGGGATCCTAACCAGTGTCGCTATAATCATCTTTAAGCTCCCCGAGATTGAACTTTTAACTTGTCATTTAAGCCTTTAAACCTTAGAATTTATGACTGCTACTTCACCGAGAAGCTTGGAGCTAAATTTTTGGGCAGCCTTCTATAACAACATGAAGGTCTACAACAGTATGAGGATTTACAACAGTGCATCTTTCCACAGAACTAAACAACAATCCATAAGATTTCGATGTTGTCCACCTAGTGCGCCATAAATGATCAACTCTTTCTTTAGGCATTTGTATGGCTCTGCTATACAATTTAGCCCTAACTTGTTGATGGGCGGGGTAGATTTAGTGTGTAAATTTTGAATCAATATTATAAAATTACACACGACAGATATATAATAAATATGTAATATAATCCTAACAAAAATACCTTTTATGACAATAGTTTATCTTTAAAACTCTTTTTAAACTACCAAATCGCCGTTAAACTCAGCGCAAGTATACATATCGCTCAAGTAATAGAGTACTCTAATGGAGTCCTAGATATCAATCCCACAGGAAAGTTGGAAAATCCTTTAAGTAAGTTTTTTAAAATTATTATATAATTTAAAAATACAAAAATAAAAGTAAAGTGCGAAGTTTGAATATTAACTACTAATGTAAATGCTATTTAAAATACAGTTGAAAATCAAAGGTAACTAACTAAGAACTAACCTTCAAAAGTAAAATTACGAAAACTAAACAAAGTTTTTGTTTTGGTGGAAAGTTTAAAGTTAAGAAAGCATCCTTCCTCTTTACAATGAGTATATGGTATGTGAAGACGTTAAAATCAATTGAAAACATATATAAAAACTATTTTGTGTCAAATAGGAGCAATCCTATTCTTTACCCTCTTCCACGTGTTATAAAAAACTTTGACTAATCCAGAGTTTGGTCACTAATTTTGTGGTTAGGCTAGGGGCTACCGGCTGCCACTCTGGAGCTCACACTACTCCCTCAACCAAGGGCTAACAATCTCACATTACTTTCCAATCAACTGAACCAAATTGGGGATTTTAATCTGTCACATTAAAATCTTCAATTTTGCATCTAAATAAAGTATATTTCCCTATTTATTTGCACCCAATCGCATGGATGACATACTCTCCCATGAAATCAAATGTGATTCTTCCTATTTTGTAAAAATCATATCACATTTCATAACATATGTCTCTCAACAAGTTTTAACATTTCAATTGGCCAGATCTAAAATTAAATGAAGATTGGAGTTCAAATCATCATAAATTATTAACATTTAAAACCGTACAAAACAAAAACAATTCTTCACAAAACCATTTCTCAAGGTAGGGAAAAGGATATAAAAACTACTTAGAATTATGCGAAAGACAATGATGAAACATGAATTTCATATATAAAAACAAGTTTACAAAGCGAAAGAAATAAAAGACACAATTTATCTCACAATCCTTCACAAGAAAATCCCTAGAAGTTCTCTTTAAGCATTTCTTTGTTTACAATCTCACTCAATTCTCTCTTAGAAGTGTAATAAATAAGAAATCTCTCACCTTTCCTATCCTCTTACAACTCTAGAAGAATAGCTGGTCTTCTCTCCTCTTGCCTCTCACGCCAACTTTCTCTCTCTCTTCCTTTCTCCTCACCTTTTCCCTCTATGAAGTCCTCTATTTATTTTGGGCTGCCTCCTTTGAAAAACAATTCAAAATTCCTCTCCAAACGTCAACTTTTTTGAATTCTAAAGATGTGTCAATTGATCAAATAGCCATATTCCTTGATAAAAAAACCTTCCAAAGTGTCTAGATGCATTGAATTACTCAGATAGGTGTGTAGAACAAATGTCCCTTCAAAAATTCATGCAAAATTCATCTCAAACTTCCTTAATTTGCAAAAAAGTCAATTCTAACACATCATGTTCCGATTTGGCGCATCATGCGCCAGTTCTCTATCAAACGACGCATCATGCGCTGAACTGGAGAATCATGCGCCAGAATCTCAAAATTCATTATTTTGGTTCCAAATTTCATCCTTTCTGCCATTTTTGCTCCAAATGCCTAAAAATGAGATACCTGCAACTAAAATATGAGAATACTCTTCTTTAAAGTGCAATATCTCAAAAAATAAGCATAAAATATGCGCTTAAAATAGAATATTATTTTTGTGTATCAAAATCTCCCAAACTTAAATATTACTTGTCCACAAGTGACTCTTTTACTTCATAAAAGCATATGAGTTAGGATAGAGATTTTATTATAACTTCCTATACTTTAGTTTAATAAATATAATAGCAAAATTTAAGAAAAACCTTTAATAACTTAGATTCAATCTCTAAGTCTAAGAATACTTAGTAATAAAATTTAAGATTTCTGAATCTCTATTCATTTCAAGAAGAATTCCAATTTGTTGTATTAAGGACATTTAGAACATTCATATGAAAAAGAACTTTATTAAAATTTTATTAGGAAAGCTACTAATACTCAAATTTAAGTTTAGAAAATGTAATAAAACTCCTTCCTTAAGTTGATTCATGTGAAGCCAATTTTTTATTAGGCATCTCCTCAAGCTTCTCCTCACTTATTTTTTTTCTTTTTTTCATTTTTTTCTCTCTTTTTTTTTTCCTTTTCTTTAGGATCTTTTCAATCCCTTTTTTTCTTTTTCTTTTTTTTGTTTCTTTTTCAAATGAGGATTACTATATCTGGATAGCCTTTAATAATTTTGAACTTCATTATCCTCTTCTTAAAGTTAAAACTCCATACCTGTCTTCACTTTATAAATTTATGTTTGCTTAGGACTTTTCTTCTTCTTCTTACATGAAACTCTAAAATTTATAAAGTTTCAGTCTTTTCTTCTTACATGAAACTCTAAAATTCTTAATACTTCGAAAATACAACTTCCTTCACTTTTAATAGAAAAGCATAGTCTTATCCTAACATACCAAATATCTTTAACTTTAGAATTGACCTTCATTATTATAAACTTTTTACCTAAATTTACCACAATATTTATAAACATAAGTATAGTCATTTAGAGTTAAATCTTAATATCACAAGCCATGTTAAATTAAATTTGAAAATATAGTTAATTAAGGACAAATAAAATTTATTTCTTCTTTTCAGAATAAATTTTCTTTCCCCCAAACTTAAGTTTTAAAGTGATTTTAAAAATATTTTTATTATAAAATTTAGTAGGTGAAAGAAAACAGTAAATACATGAACATAAAAACTGGCATGTAGATGATTTCTGACTATGAAACTGGGTCTGGTATACTGCAGGTACAAACTGTAAAACTCATACATACTTTAAAGCATTAAATAAAACATAATATATTCTAAAAAACTTCCTGAGAATTAAAAATAGAACTACAAAAACTGAAAAACTAAACTGAAAATGCTTAAAATACAAAAAAAGTGAAAGTCTACAATTACTTTTACAACTATGTTCACAACACAACATGAAAGTCTTTACTATAACAAGTTTCAAATAAAAGTTCATCACAATACAATCACAAATACCAAAAAAAAAAACACTAAACTAAACTCCACAATGTGATTCGCTAGACCTTGAGGTAAGAGAGACGACTTAAGCAACAAAAATGGAGTTTGTCTGTGATCTTTCACTATTGTCTAGGTGACCTAGCGTGTTCAGACCTTTTGCGCATCATGCGTCAATCTGGCGCATCATGTGCCAAGGCTGTGCATCATGCCCCAATCTGGCGCAACATGTGCCAATCTAGCGCATCATGCGGCAGGGCTTAAATTCACCAGATTTTGGTTTCTGTTGAAATCTGCTCCGTACCGCTTTACTTCAACCTCTATTTGACTCAAATAAACCTTTCTAAGCATATGTAAACATCACACTAACACCAAATTTTCACAAACAACACATAACTCACATTTAATATAAAATCCGCACTATTACAAACTAACATTTTTCAAGCCAACAAAGATCAAATTCAGTGTTCAAAATCAAACAAACATCCTAACACTGAAATCTAAACATCAAAATTCAAAACATAAACATAGATAATTTTCAACAATAGAAAAGAAATGCAATCCAACACAACTAAATAACTAAAAAAAACTATACTAAATAGAAGTTCCGTGCATAAATTAAGTTCAAACATCTTCTTCACTATCGTCTTCATCTGTTGAATTTTTCTCCTCAATTCAAGATTGTTTCTTGAACATACGTACCAAACCATATTCAATATGCCCAGTATGTTCAAATTATTCCTTTAGTCTTTAATACATATGATCCAAGATTTTATAAGTATTCTCAATCACATGCATGAGATTCTGCATCTATTTTTCAATCCTCTTGATCTTCTTCAAAAGTGCACTCGAGTTGTAGTAGAGCTGAACAGGTGATGAATTCTGAGATTCTTAATCTATCAACATATTCATATCATTGTCATCTCCCATTCCAATACATTTGCAATAGACTTCTGAATCCATCAGCTTCAAAGGAAGAAGCCCTTTTTCCCAACTTTCATAAGGTACTTGCGATTGACTGAACAATAGGAAGATAGTGAATGGATGTCCAAGTTTAGCAGCAGAAATGAAACCTAAAACCGATTTCACAATAATAGTTCTAACATCAATAGGTTTTCCAGTTTGAATAAAATAATTTAGAATGACACTCTCCTTAGTTACCTTACTGATTTTCATGGTGGGCAGTAATTTTGATGCAATGAAGAAGTGTTAGGCTTTTGCAAATAGATTTAAAAATGATGATAGAAAACTTACATTTTCATCATCTCTAGCCCCCCAATTCGCATCTTCATCTGCTAGCGATAGAGTTCATTCATAATGTCTCTCGTGGGGGTAAAATTTGAATAATGGCAGATAGGCACATTCTCAATCATAAACATCTCGTTTATTCTTGAAGGCGTGAATTGCACAAGACCGCCTCGCACATAGATCATTCCTTGGTTGATCCCATGAGGATTTGCATAAAATTCTTTTATTACAGCAACAACGACAGCGGCAGTAGTGTAGCAAAGCACTTCCGAGCGCCTCTACGCAATAGTCTCCTCCACTCAAGTATTCAGCAGGTTGAATCTTTGATTCACAAATCCCCTTTCTTTGATAAGCCTCTTCTTCACTAGAACTTGGTCATGTAACTTTTGTGCATCAAAATTGATGAACTTTATCCTGTTAAAAATTCCAAATCTAGTGGAGTTTTTAGAGTGGGAAGCCATAGGATTTGAAAAGTGGTGACTCTTCCTTCGTTTTCCCCCATAAAATATGTTATGGAGTCAATTTTTAGGATTTATATGGAGAAGAAATCACCAAAAATTTCCTTTTGACATATTTTAGTCATTTTTGATAATGTGGTGCATCATACGCCAATCTAGCGCATCATGCGCTAACTCTCTGGAATTCAGAGCTTCATGCGCAAGTTCCAATATCTCCACTGTTCCGATTTCGATCCAATAATTTCTCAATTTTTTTTTTATATAAAATTATGCAAATTAAGATGTTTCTAAATATTTTTTCTCAAATATACGGACTATATAAAGACCTAAACATAAATAAACATAAAATTTTTCAAACACAACAAACTCAAAAGCAAACTAAACAACAATACATATGGGTTTGCCGCCCACAAAGTGTTTGGTTTAATGTCGTCAGCCCGACATTCCCAGTCTTATTCTGGGTGACCTAATATTACAGTCTCTTTATAAGCTGGTCATTGACCATCCAAATATGATTTCAATTTGTACCCATTCACTTTAAATATTCTTCCAATTTTGGGGTCTTTGATATTAACTGCTCCGTTTGGATGGCTTTTATAACTCTGAATGGCCCTTTAAACCTAGACTTTAATTTTCTAGGAAATAATTTCAATCTTGTATTGTATAATAAAACTTCCTGTCCAGGTTCAAATTCTCTGTTTGTCATCTTTCAATCTTGCCATTCTTTCATTTTTTCTTATAAATCATCGCATTATCATAAGATTCATTCCTAATTTCCTCAAGCTCATTCAATTTCAATAATCTTTTCTCACCAGCTTCTTTCAAATTAAAATTGAATTCTTTTATAGCCCAATAAGCTTTATGTTTTAATTCAACTAACAAGTGACAAGTCTTCCCAAAAATTAATTTATATGGGGACATTCCTATAGGTGTCTTATAAGTTGTTTTTTTTGCCCATAATGTAGTATCTAATCTAGCAGACCAATCCATTTTATTCGAATTAACACTCCTTTTCAAAAATCTCTTAATTTCACAAATAGATACTTCTGCCTAACCACTAGTCTGGGGATGATAAACAGTTGCAATTTTATGCATTATATTATATTTTCCCACCAATCTTGCAACTGTTGGATTCCTAAAAATGAAACCCACCACCATTAATGATTAATCTCGGCATTCCATATCTTTTAAACATATTTTTAATTAAAATTTTTGAAACACTCTGAGCTTCACATCTAAATCAAGTGATTGCTTCAATCCATTTTGAAACATAATCTACTGTAATCAATATATAAATACTTCCAAATGAAGGTATAAATGGTGCCATAAAATCTAGTCCCCATGCATCAAAAATTTCAATTTCCAAATTAAAATTTAGAGGCATTTCATTTCTTTTTGAAATATTACCTACTCTCTGACATCGATCGCATGGTTTGATATATATAACATCTCTAAATGCAGTAGGCCAATAAAATTCATATTGTAAAATTTTATGAACAGTTCTATCTTTTCCAAAATGACCTCCAAATTCAGAATCATGATATTTTTAAATAATTTTCTGAATTTCTTTATAAGGAAGACATTGTCCCATTACTAAATCTTTACATTATTTATACATATATGGATCATCCCAAAAATATAATTTTGCATCATAAATGAATTTCTTTTTCTATTGTTTCGTCAGTCCATATCGTAAAATACCACTAATAATATAATTTACAATATCAACAAACCAAGGTATTTCCCATCCTTTTACAGCATAAAGTTGTTCATAAGGAAAAGTTTCATTAATTTCTTTTTCAAAATCAAGTATTTCTTCCTGTTCTAGCCTAGATAGATGATCAACAATTTAATTATCTGTCCATTTTCTATCGACTATTACAAAGTCAAACTCTTGCCTAAAAAGTAAATTTAGCTCCAATCAGATATAAACGACACTTATTAAAAGCATACACAATGGCTAATAACGCTTTTTTAGTGGTGGTGTAATTAATCTGAGCATCACTAAGAATTTTACTTGCATAGTATATGACTTTAAAAATCTTATAATATCACTGCCCTAAAACAGCTTCAATTGCATAATCACTAGTATCACACATTATTTCAAAAGGTTTCACTCATTCAGGTGAAACAATTATAGGAACAATGATCAATTTTTTCTTTAAGGATTCAAAGGCTTTAAGGTAATCTTGATTAAAGTCAAATTTGGTATCTTTTTCTAGAATTTAACATTAAGGTTTAGTAACTTTTTAAAAGTCTTTAATATATCTTCTGTAAAATCCATCATGTTTTTAAGAAACTCCTAACTCCTCTTACTATAGTAGGTGGAGATAGGTTTGATATAACCTGTATTTTTGTAGAATCTAACTCCATGGCATTTTCTGGAAGTTTATGTCCTAGCACAATTTCTCCTGCAACCATGAATTGACATTTTTTCAAGCTCATTTTGAGATTACTCTCTTCACAATATTCCAAAACTTTCTCTAAATGATTTAAACATATTTTGAATGAAGTACCAAACATAGAAAAATCATCCAAAAAGACTATAATCATTTTTTCAATCAAATCACTGAAAATTGATATCATACATCTTTGAAATGTTACAGGTGCATTACATAATCCAAAGGGCATTCACCTAAAAGCAAACGTTCCTTAAGGACTAGTAAAGGTTGTTTTCTCTTGATCCTCTAGAGCAATATGTATTGGTGATAACTTATATATCCATTTATAAAAGAAAAATATTTATGCCCAGCAAATCTATCCAAAATCTAGTCCAAAAAGGGTAAAGGAAAATGATCCTTCATGGTTGCAGAATTTAATTTTCTAAATCTTTGCAGATTCTCCAACCAGTGACTTGCCTTGTTGATATTAAATCGTTATGCTCATTTATCACTACAGTCACACCTCCTTTCTTTGGAACATAGTGAATTGGACTTACCCAAACACTGTCTGAAATAGGATATATTATTTCAGTATCAAACCATTTAGAAATTTCTTTCTTCACAACTTATTTTCTTATAGGATTTATTCTTCTTTGAGGACCAGCTCTTAGGTTATGTTGATCTTCTAATAAAATTCTATGCATACAAATTGAAGGACTGACTCCTTTTATATCAGTTAATGTCCACCCAAAGGCTTTCTTATATCTTTTCAAAGTTTCCAACATTGTTGTTCTTGTGTATCAGTTAATTCTGAAGATACTATAACAAGTAATGTAGATAAATCTCCTAAGAATGCAGATTTTAAATGTGTAGGAAGTGTTTTCAGTTCTAGTTCAAGAGGTTTCTCAATAGAAGAAATCAAATTCTTGTTATTTTTTGTAGGATCTAACATTTTAAATTTTTTCTGAACATAATCCAAATCCTTTTTACTCACTTCCGTAGATTCATCATGAATTTTATCCTCAACTTCATATTCCATATATTCCTTTCCAAATTTGCTTTCAAAAATCTTCTTAAAATATTCATGGGTTAAATATTCGTTAATATCCATTCTAAAGCATTCAATCTCTTGTTCTTTTGCAGGGTATCTCTTTGATTTTGCAATGTTAAATGTAAACTCTTGATCACTAACTCTCATAGTTAGTTCTCCTTTCTGCACATCTATTAATGCTCTTCCAGTGGCTAGGAATGATCTTTCTAAAATGATAGGAATTTCTTTATCTTCCTCCATATCTAATAGAATCAAGTCCATAAGAAAGATAAATTTATCGACTTTTACCAAAACATTTCTATAACTCCTTTAGGATAGGTAATCAAACGATCAACAAACTGAAAAGTTACAGTTGTAGGTGAAATATCTCCTAAGCCTAACCTTCTGAAAATTGATAATAGTAAAAGATTAATACTAGCTCCTAAATCACATAAAGATTTTCCATAAAATGGTTCTCCATTAGCACAAGCAATTGTAAAACTTCCAGGATCTTTAAGTTTCTCAGGAAGCTTTTTCTGAATTACAGTGCTACACTCTTAACTGAGTATAACAGTCTCATTATCTATAAACTTTCTTTTCTTATTAGTTATATCCTTCATGAACTTCATATAGCTTGACATTTGTTTCAAAGCTTTAACAAATGGTATTTTTATCATTAATTTCCTCAAAATTTCCAAAAAAAGAATAAAATTGATTATCTCTGTGTTTCTTGTTCAATCTTTGAAGAAATGGAGGTGGTGGTTTTTTTATAGTGATTTTCATTGGTTTAATAGGACTTTCTCCTTTAAAATAAAAATCTTCACCAAATTTTTCAATTCCATCTCATCTTTTTCAACTTCAAATTCTTATTGAACTCTGTTTTCTAATTCTTTTCCACTTCTTCGTTGAATAGCTTCCATTTGCTCTTTGTTCTGATCTTTAGGATTTACGTCAACATTACTAGGCAATGTTCCTGGAGGTCTATTGCTAAGTGTGGTAGCAATACATCCCATTGTAGATCCATCATGTTTTAAAAAACTCCTAACTTCCTTACTGTAGTAGGTGGAGACAGGTTTGATATAACATGTATTATTGTAGGATCTAATTCCATGTCATTTTTTGGAAGTTTTTGTCCTAGCACAATTTCTCCTACAACCATGAATTGACATTTTTCCTAGTTCAATTTGAGAGTACTCTCTTCATAGTATTCCAGAACTTTCTCTAAATGATTTAAACATATTTTGAATGAAGTACCAAACACAGAAAAATCATCAAAAAAGACTATAATCATTTTTTTCAATCAAATCACTGAAAATTGATATCATACATTTTTGAAATGTTACAGGTGCATCACATAATTCAAAAGGCATTCACCTAAAAGCAAACGTTCTATAAGGACTAGTAAATGTTGTTTTCTCTTGATCCTTTAGAGCAATATGTATTGGTGATAACTGATATATCCATTTATAAAAGCAAAATATTTATGTCCAGCGAGTCTATCCAAAATCTAGTCCAAAAAAAATGATCCTTCATGGTAGCAGAATTTAATTTTCTAAATCTATGCAGATTCTCCAACCAGTGACTTGCCTTGTTGATATTAAATCATTATGCTCATTTATCACTACAATCACACCTCCTTTCTTTGGAACATAGTGAATTGGACTTACCCAAGCACTGTCTAAAATAGGATATATTATTTCAGTATCTAACCATTTAAAAATTTCTTTCTTCAAAACTTATTTTATTATAGGATTTATTCTTCTTTGAGGACCAACTCTTGGGTTATGTTGATCTTCTAATAAAAGTCTATGCATACAAATTGAAGGACTGATTCCTTTTATATCAGTTAATGTCCATCCAAAGGCTTTCTTATAACTTTTCAAAGTTTCCAACAATTATTGTTCTTGTGTATCAGTTAATTCTGAAGATACTACAACAGGTACTGTAGATAAATCTCCTAAGAATGCATACTTTAAAGGTTTAGGAAGTATTTTCAGTTCTAGTTCAAGAGATTTCTCAATAGATGAAATCAAATTCTTATTATTTTCTGTAGGATCCAACATTTTAAGTTTTTCCTGAGCATAATCCAAATCCTTTTTACTCACTTCCGTAGATTCATCATGAATTTTATCCTCAACTTGATATTCCATATATTCCTTTCGAAATTTGCTTTCAAAAGTCTTCTTAAAATATTCATGGGTTAAATATTCGTTAATATCCATTCTGAAGCATTCAATCTCTTGTTATTTTGCAGGGTATCTCTTTGATTTTGCAATGTTAAATGTAACCTCTTGATCTCTAACTCTCATAGCTAGTTCTCATTTCTGCACATCTATTAATGCTCTTCCAGTGGCTAGGAATGATCTTTCTAAAATGATAGGAACTTCTTTACCTTCCTCCATATCTAATACAATCAAGTCCATAGGAAAGATAAGTTTATCGGCTTTTACCAAAACATTTCTATAACTCCTCTAGGATAGGTAATCAAACGATCAACTAACTGAAAAGTTGCAGATGTAGGTGAAATATATCCTAAGCCTAACCTTCTGAAAATTGATGACAGCAAAAAATTAATACTAGCTCCTAAATCACATAAAGATTTTCCATATAATTGTTCTCCATTAGCACAAGGAATTGTAAAACTTCTAGGAGCTTTAAGTTTTTCCAGAAGCCTTTTCTAAATTACAGTGCTACACTCTTAACTGATTACAACAGTCTCATTATCTATAAACTTTCTTTTCTTATTAAGTATATCCTTCGTGAACTTCATATAGCTTGAAATTTATTTCAAAGCTTTAACAAATGGTATTTTTATCGTTAATTTCCTCAAAATTTCCAAAAAAGAAGAAAATTGATTATCGCTATGTTTCTTGTTCAATCTTTGAAGAAATGGAGGTGATGGTTTTTCTACAGTGATTTTCATTGGATTAATAGGACTTTCTCCTTCAAAATAAAAATCTTCACCAGATTTTTCAATTCCATCTCATCTTTTTCAACTTCAACTTCTTATTGAACTCTGTTTTCTAATTCTTTTCCACTTCTTAGTTGAATAGCTTTCATTTGCTCTTTGTTCTGATCTTTAGGATTTACGTCAACATTACTAGGCAATGTTCCTGGAGGTCTATTGCTTAGTGCGGTAGCAATACATCCCAATGTAGATCCATCATGTTTTAAAAAAATCCGAACTCTTACTGTAGTAGGTGGAGATAGGATTGAAATAACCTGTATTTTTGTAGGATCTAATTCCATGTATTTTTCTGGAAGTTTATGTCCTAGCACAATTTTTTCTACAACCATGAATTGACATTTTTCCTAGTTCAATTTGAGATTACTCTCTTCACAATATTCCAGAACTTTCTCTAAATGATTTAAACATATTTTGAATGAAGTACCAAACACAGAAAAATCATCCAAAAAGACTATAATCATTTTTTCAATCAAATCACTGAAAATTGATATCATACATCTCTGAAATGTTACAGGTGCATTACAAAATCCAAAGGGCATTCACCTAAAAGCAAACGTTCCATAAGAACTAGTAAATGTTGTTTTCTCTTGATCCTCTAGAGCAATATGTATTGGTGATAACTGATATATCCATCTATAAAAGAAAAATATTTATGCCTAGCGAATCTATCCAAAATCTAATCCAAAAAGGGTAAAGGAAAATGATCCTTCATGGTGGCAGAATTTAATTTTCTAAATCTATGCAGATTCTCCAACCAGTGACTTGCCTTGTTGATATTAAATTGTTATGCTCATTTATCACTACATTCACTCTCCTTTCTTTGGAAAATAGTGAATTGGACTTACCCAAGCACTGTCTGAAATAGGATATATTATTTCAGTATCTAACCATTTAAAAATTTCTTTCTTTACAACTTATTTTATTATAGGATTTATTCTTCTTTGACGACCAGCTCTTGGGTTATGTTGATCTTCTAATAAAATTCTATGCATGCAAATTGAAGGATTGATTTCTTTTATATCAGTTAATGTCCACCCAAAGGCTTTCTTATATCTTTTTAAAGTTTCCAACAATTGTTGTTCTTGTGTATTAGTTAATTCTAAAGATACTATAGCAGGTAATGTAGATAAATCTCTTAAGAATACATACTTTAAATGAGTAGGAAGTGNCAAAGGCTTTCTTATATCTTTTTAAAGTTTCCAACAATTGTTGTTCTTGTGTATTAGTTAATTCTAAAGATAGTATAGCAGGTAATGTAGATAAATCTCTTAAGAATACATACTTTAAATGAGTAGGAAGTATTTTTAGTTCTAGTTCAGAAGGTTTCTCAATAAATGAAATCAAATTCTTGTTATTTTCTGTAGGATCTAATATTTAAAATTTTTCCTGAACATAATCCAAATCCTTTTTACTAACTTCCGTAGATTCATCATGAATTTTATCCTCAACTTGATATTCCATATATTCCTTTCCAAATTCGCTTTCAAAAGTTTTCTTAAAATATTCGTGGGTTAAATATTCATTAATATCCATTTTGAAGCATTCAATCTCTTATTCTTTTGCAGGGTATCTCTTTGATTTTGCAATGTTAAATGTAACCTCTTAATCACTAACTCTCATAGTTAGTTCACCTTTCTGCACATCTATTAATGCTCTTCTAGTGGCTAGGAATGATCTTTCTAAAATGATAGGAATTTCGTTATCTTCCTCCATATCTAATAGAATCAAGTACATAGGAAAGATAAATTTATCAAATTTTACCAAAACATTTCTATAACTGCTTTAGGATAGGTAATCAAAAGATCAACTAATTGAAAAGTTACAGTTGTATGTGAAATATCTCCTAAGCCTAACCTTCTGAAAATTGATAACAGCAAAAGATTAATACTAGCTCCTAAATCACATAAAGATTTTCCATAAAATTGTTCTCCATTAGCACAAGGAATTGTAAAACTTCCAGGATATTTAAGTTTTTCCGGAAGCCTTTTTTGAATTACAGTGCTACACTCTTAACTGAGTACAACAGTCTCATTATCTATAAACTTTCTTTTCTTATTAAGTATATCCTTCATGAACTTCATATAGCTTGACATTTGTTTCAAAGCTTTAAAAAATGGTATTTTTATCGTTAATTTCCTCAAAATGTCCAAAAAAAGAAGAAAATTGATTATCTCTGTGTTTCTTGTTCAATCTTTGAGGAAATCGAGGTGGTGATTTTTCTACAGTGATTTTTATTTGTTTGATAGGACTTCTCCTTTAAAATAAAAATCTTCACCAGATTTTTCAATTCCATCTCATCTTTTTCAACTTCAACTTCTTATTGAACTCTATTTTCTAATTCTTTTCCACTTCTTACTTAAATAGCTTTCATTTGCTCTTTGTTTTGATCTTTAGGATTTATGTCAACATTACTAGGCAATGTTCCTGGAGGTCTATTGCTAAGTGTCGTAACAATACATCCCAATGTAGATCCATCATGTTTTAAAAAACTCCTAACTCCTCTTACAGTAGTAGGTGGAGATAGGTTTGATATAACCTGTATTTTTGTAGGATCTAATTCCATTTCATTTTCTGGAAGTTTATGTCCTAGCGCAATTTCTCCTGCAACCATGAATTGACATTTTTCCTAGCTCAATTTGAGACTACTCTCTTCACAATATTCCAGAACTTTCTCTAAATGATTTAAACATATTTTGAATGAAGTCCAAATACAGAAAAATCATCCAAAAAGACTATAATCATTTTTACAATCAAATCACTGAAAATTGATATCATACATCTTTGAAATGTTTTAGGTGCATTACATAATCCAAAGGGCATTCACCTAAAAGCAAATGTTCCATAAGGACTAGTAAATGTTGTTTTCTCTTGATCCTTTAGAGCAATATGTATTGGTGATAATTGATATATCCATCTATAAAAGAAAAATATTTATGCCCAGCGAATCTATACAAAATCTAGTCAAAAATGGGTATAGGAAAAATATCCTTCATGGTGGCAGAATTTAATTTTCTAAATCTATGCAGATTCCACAACCAGTGACTTGCCTTGTTGATATTAAATCGTTATGCTCATTTGTCACTACAGTCTCACCTCCATTCTTTGGAACATAGTCAATTGGACTTACCCAAGCACTGTCTGAAATAGGATATATTATTTCAGTATCTAACCATTTAAAAATTTCTTTCTTCACAACTTATTTCATTATAGGATTTATTCTTCTTTGAGGACCAACTCTTGGTTTATGTTGATCTTCTAATAAAATTCTATGCATACAAATTGAAGGACTGATTCCTTTTATATCAGTTAATGTCCACCCAAAGGCTTTCTTATATCTTTTCAAAGTTTCCAACAATTGTTGTTCTTGTGTATCAATAAATTCTGAAGATACTATAACAGGTAATGGAGATAAATCTCCTAAGAATGCATACTTTAAATGTGTAGGAAGTGTTTTTAGATGTAGTTCAAGAGGTTTCTCAATAGATTAAATCAAATTCTTATTATTTTCTGTAGGATCTAACATTTTAAATTTTTCCTGCACATAATCCAAATCCTTTTTACTCACTTCCATAGATTCATCATGAATTTTATCCTCAACTTGATATTCCATATATTCCTTTCCAAATTCGCTTTCAAAAGTCTTCTTAAAATATTCATGGGTTAAATATTCATTAATATTCATTCTGAAGCATTCAATCTCTTGTTCTTTTGCAGGGTATCACTTTGATTTTACAATGTTAAATGTAACCTCTTGATCACTAACTCTCATAGTTAGTTCTCCTTTCTGCACATCTATTGATGCTCTTCCAGTGGCTAGGAATGATCTTTCTAGAATGATAGGAATTTCTTTATTTTCTACCATATCTAATATAATCAAGTCCATAGGAAAGATAAATTTATCGACTTTTACCAAAAACTAATTGAAAAGTTACAATTGTAGGTGAGATATCTCCTCAGCCTAATCTTCCGAAAATTGATAACAACAAAAGATTAATACTAGCTCCTAAATCACATAAAGATTTTCCATAAAATCGTTCTCCATTAGCACAAGGAATTGTAAAACTTTCTGGATCTTTATGTTTGTCTGGAAGTCTTTTCTGAATTACAGTGCTACAATCTTAACTGAGTACAACAGTCTCATTATCTATAAACTTTCTTTTCTTATTAAGTATATCCTTCATGAACTTCATATAGCTTGACATTTGTTTCAAAGCTTTAAAAAATGGTATTTTTATCGTTAATTTCCTCAAAATGTCCAAAAAAAGAAGAAAATTGATTATCTCTGTGTTTCTTGTTCAATCTTTGAGGAAATCAAGGTGGTGATTTTTCTACAGTGATTTTTATTTGTTTGNTTTCCTCAAAATGTCCAAAAAAAGAAGAAAATTGATTATCTCTGTGTTTCTTGTTCAATCTTTGAGGAAATCGAGGTGGTGATTTTTCTACAGTGATTTTTATTTGTTTGATAGGACTTCTCCTTTAAAATAAAAATCTTCACCAGATTTTTCAATTCCATCTCATCTTTTTCAACTTCAACTTCTTATTGAACTCTATTTTCTAATTCTTTTCCACTTCTTACTTAAATAGCTTTCATTTGCTCTTTGTTTTGATCTTTAGGATTTATNTTAAGTATATCCTTCATGAACTTCATATAGCTTGACATTTGTTTCAAAGCTTTAACAAATGGTATTTTTATCGTTAATTTCCTCAAATTTTCCAAAAAAAGAAGAAAATTGATTATCTCTGTGTTTCTTGTTCAATCTTTGAAGAAATGGAGGTGGTGATTTTTCTACAGTGATTTTCATTGGTTTAATAGGACTTTCTCCTTTAAAATAAAAATCTTCACCAGATTTTTCAATTCCATCTCATCTTTTTCAACTTCAACTTCTTATTGAACTCTGTTTTCTAATTCTTTTCCACTTCTTAGTTGAATAGCTTTCATTTGCTCTTTGTTCTGATCTTTAGGATTTACGTCAACATTACTAGGCAATGTTCCTGGAGGTCTATTGCTCAGTGCGGTAGCAATACATCCCAATGTAGATCCATCATGTTTTAAAAAAATCCAAACTCTTACTGTAANTCATTTGCTCTTTGTTCTGATCTTTAGGATTTACGTCAACATTACTAGGCAATGTTCCTGGAGGTCTATTGCAAAGTGCGGTGGCAATACATCCCAATTGATTTTCCATGTTACTGATTGTAGCTCCTTGACTTTGTAATTGACTGCTCATTTGCAATATAAATTATTCTATTGATAGCTTTTTTTCCTTACTCTGCAAATTATTAAATCATGTGGGGTAATAGTGTTTATAAGCTTGATTCCCTTGATTGTTGGAGTTTGACAATGGGTTAGCAGTATTATTTCCCCATTATGGATTTGCAGCATTTCAATTATTGTTATTCCAACAAAGTTTGGATGATTTTTCCATCTAGGATTATAATAAATGGCATAAGGGTTATTAGAATGATTGTTTATTGCATTTAAAGTCTCATAAAAAGATTGTGATTCTATCAATTGTCTTAATGAGTTTTCCTCAAGTAAAGGTGTTGTTTGAGAATAATTCATTCCATATTGTTTTATCTTATTTGATATAGTAGTTATTTGGGTAGCTAACATAGATATTACATCAAAATCATGAATACTAGCTGCTCTTTTTGGATTTACCCCTTCAGCGGGCCATTGAAAATTATTAGTAGTCATCTCTTCAATTAATGAATATGCTTCATCGAATGGTTTTGACATTAATGATCCACCAGCATCAGCTTCAATTATCGATGTAAGAGATCCAACCAACCCATTATAAAAGGTTTGAATTATTAATCAATCTGGTGATGCATGGTGTGAACACTTTCTAAGGAGATCTTTAAAAATTTCCCAGGCTTCATAAATTGATTTCCCTTCAAACTGATAAAAAGATGTGATATCATTTCTAAGCTTAGTAGTTTTTAAAGGTGGAAAATATTTTGATAAGAATTTTTGTGACAAATCTCCTCATGTTCTGATATATCCAGGTGCTAATCAGTTTAACTACAACTTAGCTTTATCCCTTAGTGAAAAAGGAAAAAGTCTAAGTCTGGCAGGATCCTTCGACACTCTATCATATTTACATGTAGCACACAATTCTAGAAAACTAGCAAGATGTAAATTAGGATCTTCAATTGGTGCTCCTCCTAACTAATTCTTTTGTACAATTTGGATAATATCAGGTTTAAGCTCAAATGAATTGACAGCTATAGCAGGTTTTGTATACTTAAATGAATTTCATCTGCTGTAGGAATAACATAATCTCTAAAAGGTCATTGATGACGTTCATTTTCATTTCCAACATTGTTTAAATTGCAAGCCATTTTGCTAAAATGATCTTTCTATTTTTGTTGTTTTCAAATTTTTCTAACATTTCTCTTTAATTCAGAATTGTAAGGCACTAAATTTTTAAATCTTACACTACGCATAAACATACAAAGCAAGTAATTTAAAAATAAGCAAACACAATGAAATAAGATAATATTCAAGACTAAACTACAAACACTCTTTATTTATTTTTTTAATATATTTTTTAAATTAAATAAAATACTTACTAATACTACTTTTTGTTACTTCCCCGGCAAAGACTCCAAAAACTTGATGGGTGGGGTAGATTTAGTGTGTAAATTTTACAAATATTTTTCAATATTACAAAAATTACACACGACAAATGTATAATAAATATGTAATAAATCCCAATAAAAATACCTTTTATAAAAATAGTTTATCTTATAAAACTTTTTTTAACTATCAAATCCCCGTTAAACTCAACACAAGTATACGTATCACTAAAGTAATAAAGGGCTCTAATGGAGTTTTAGATATCAATCCCACAAAGAGTTGAAAAATCCTTTAAGTAAGTTTTTGAAATTTTTTTCTTAATTTAAAAATACAAAAATAAAAGCAAAGTGTGAAGTTTGAATATTAATTACTAAGGTAAATGCTATTTAAAATGCAGTTGAAAAACAAAGTTAACTAACTAAGAACTAACTTTCAAAAGTAAAATTAAGAAAACTAAACAAAGTTTTTGTTTTGGCAGAAAGTTCAAATTTAAGAAAGCATCCTTCCCCTTTACAATGAGTATATCAATTGTGAAGAAATTGAACTCTTTTGAAAAAATATATAAAAATTGTTTTGGGCCATATGGGAGCAATCCTATTCTTTACCCTCTTCCGAGTGTTATAAAGAACATTGACTAATCCAGAATTTGGTCCCTAACTCTGTGGTTAGGCTTTGAGGATATCAGCTGCTGCTTTAGAGCTCCCACTACTCCCTCACCTGAGGGCTAACAATCTCACATCAGTTTCCAATCAACTCAACCAAATTGGGGATTTTAATCTGTCACCTTAAAATCTCCAATTCTGCATCGAAAAAAGTATATTTCCCTATTTATTTGCACCCAATCCCATGGATGACATACTCTCCCATGAAATAAAAAAAGATCAAAGTTCAAATCATCACAAATTATTAACATTTAAAACCATAGAAAAAAATCAATTCTTCATAAAATCATATCTCAAAGTAGGGAGAAGGATAAAGAAAACTACTAAGAATTCATAAGAAGGATACGACAAAACATGAATTTCATATATAAAACAAGTTTACAAAACCAAGGAAATAAAAGACACGACTTATCTCACAATCCTTCTCAAGCAAATCCCTAAAAATTCTCTCCAAGCCTTTCTCTCCTTACAATCCCACTCAAGTCTCTCTTAGAAGTGTAATGAAGAAGAAATCTCTCACCTTCCCTCTCCTCTTACAAACCTAGAAGAAAATCTCCTCTTCTCTCCTCTTGCCTCCCACACCAATATTCTGTCTCTCTCCCTTTCTCCTCTCTTTTTCCCTTTATGAAGTCGTCTCTTTATTTTGGGCTGCCTCCTTTAAAAAAGAATTCAAAATTCCCCTCTAAAAGTCAACTCTTTTAAATTCAAAAAGATGTGTCATTTGATCTAAGAGTCATATCCCTTCATAAAAGAATCTTCCAAAGTGTCTAGATGCATTTAATTACTTCAATAGATGTGTAAAACAAGTGTCCCTTTGAAAATTTGTGCAAAATTTGTCTCAAACTGTCTCAATTTGCTAAAAGTTGTCTCGGGCGCATCATGCACTAGAATCCCAATAAGCATTTTTTTGGTTCCAAATTTTGTCCTTTTTTCCATTTTTGCTCCAAATGCCTAAAAATTATATACCTGCGACAAAAACATGAAAATATCCTTCTTTAAAGTGAAATATCTCCCAAAAAAAGCATAAAATAAGTGCTTAAAATAATATATTATTTTGGTTTATCACCTGTTCTAGGATTCCGAGGTTATCGCTTGTCACGACTTAAATCCTCACATCTTTCAGGCTATTTGTGCGACCAGCTTGCACAAATATAAGCCCTAAGTAATGAAATTGGCAGGATGACACACATAATTTCTTCTTGAAGTTGAAGTCAAACTATAGGATAACTTGGGAAGTCACCGAGGTTCTCTTCAGGATCCATGACATCCCCTAGTTCTTCTTCCTTTGGATTCAAAAATAAATCTTCTGAATTTGAGTCATTCCCCTTTTACACCTCTTTGTTCGATCTTTTGAGAAGTCCTATCCTTTAAAATTCTTTGAAGACAATATTCCCTGATTTTTATTGAGAGTTTTCTTGGGTGACTTTGGTTATCTAAGATGTAATTAATTATAAAAGATTCCCTTTATAGGAAACTTTCAAGAACCTAGCTTAATATAAACCCTATTTAATTTTTTGTATTAAATAGGGGAACGTTTTGATCAACATAAAAAATGATTTCTCACAGACTTAAAAGGATGTCATAAATTCTTTAGTTTATTTAATCGAGCCTACCAGTAAGTACTGTATTTATCCTTTAGGATGAATGCATTGCTTGTGGTATTAGGCTCGTTTATTTAAACTACCGAGGTTATGAGATCGGTCCGGTCTTATATTTTCAAAATTTAAAATGCTACTTTTTCTTAAATTATATATATAAATTAAATTAAACCTGGCATCGGGATTCATATTCGAGCAACCGACAACTTTCAATTTGGCGACCGACAAAATATTTGAATTATTAATTAATCTGGTAGAGCATGGTGTGGATAATTTCTCAAAAGTCGTTTAAATTGTTGCCACACTTTTTAAATAGATTCCCCTTCAAACTAACAAAAAGTTGTAAGAACATTTCTAAGCTTCGTAGTTATTTTATTGTGGAAAATATTTAGAAAGGAATTTTTGTGCTAAATCGCCCCAAGTTCTTATAGATCCAGGTGCTAACAAATTTAACCATATCTTAGCCTTATCCCTCAGTGAGAATGGAGAAAGTCTAAGTCTAATAGATCGTTCAAAACTTTATCATATTTAAATATAACACATAATTCTAAACAATTGGCAAGATGTATACTTGGATCTTCAGTTGGTGCTCCCCCAAACAAATTATTTGATACAATTTGAATAATAATATGCTTAAGTTCAAATATATTAGCCACTACAACACATTTTTTAATACTACACTGAATTTCATCTGATGTAGGGTTTGCATAATCTCTTAAAGGTCTAAATTCTTGATGAATTTCAGCTTTTTGATGATTTAGTTTGCCATTTCTTAAAATTTTTGAACTTTTTCTGTATTTTTTATTTTTCTAATAGTTCTTTCTAATTCAGAATTGTAGGACACTAGTTCTTGAGAACCTAAACTATGCATACATTATTACAAAAAAATATAATCACACAAACAAGACCTTATATTAAAACAACACTACGATACTCCTATAATAAATCTAAAGTTTTAAATAATGATTTCTAAAAATAGAAATTTGTTTTTCTAAAAGTTTCTTAAAATTTTACTAAATTAACCTTTTTTTCCTCGGCAACGGTGCCAAAAACTTGATCCTAACATTTTGGTATGATAGTATTACGTTTTATGTATGATTAGATTCTCAATTCTCTTTATTTTCTATTTCTTTTTTATAATGACACCAAAAACTTGATTCCAAAGCAGGTAAGGGTGAAACCGTTATATTTAAATGTTGGTATACCAGGAAAGTATATTTATCGTTATCAAGTAATACGGGACTTTTTGATTAAGCCCCAAAATATCAAACCCATAGGGAGAACTATAAACTTTTAAGAAGAAATTAGATAACAAACTCTACTTTGAAAAATACTCTTACTCAAACTATAGATAATATGGTAGGAATAAAAGATCAATTCTTTTTGGTAATTTTTGTTAATTGAAAATAAAGTAACTAACTTCTTTTTGGTAATTTTGATAACTGAAAATAAAGTAAGCAAATAACTAAATTTATTTAGATTTTTGTAAGATGAACGCAATACAAATAAAATATTTTTTTCTTTATCATGAATTAGTAATATGTATAGGAAATTTGTTCTGGAAGTATTTAAATTGTTTTTTGCAGATAGGTTAAATATAATTCATTACCATTACGAGAGATGCGATAAAGAATGTTGGCCAATCTAAAGTTTGAATAGTCTTAAGGACGGGTGATCCCGAAACTGCTTATATGCAACAGTATAACAATATTTTTGATGATATTTTTCACTTATGTTTCCGTACTTTACAATATAACCAAAAACTTGATCCTAATGAAAATAAGAATTTAACTCTTTAATTTTTATTTATATTGGGATACTATGCAAGTATACATATTGTTTAGCAAGTAATATAGGACTTTTCAATTAAGGCCAGAATATCGAACCCACAGGGAAATACGCAATATGCATTATTGAACAGAAAAAAATTTATTTTAAAAAGACAATTACTTAAACTAAAAATATTAAAATTCAAATATTTTTGGTATTTTTGATATTTTGACAGAACAATAACAATTTAAAAAGATAACTTGAGTTTATGTAAAAGAAAAGCACTGAATTTAAAAAATATCTTTCCCCTTATCATGAATCATTAATAAGTATAGGAATTTTGTTGCGGAAGTATGTGAATTGTGTTGTTCCAAATAGGAGCAATTATATTCTTTAACCGTACTAGAGATGCTATAAAGAACATTGGCTAATTTAAAGTTTGAATAATTCGAAAGACCGGCTAGGCAGGGAAGATACCAGCCCTCTAGAGTTTTCTCAATTCCCTCCACTTGGGAGCTAACATCTTATATTAGAACCTAAAACAATAAACCAAGTTGGGGACTTTAACCTATCACTTTAAAGTCCTTTAACTCTACACCCTTCAATGATTATTTCCTTATTTATTTGCATTAAATCATATGAATTACATTCTCATCCACACAACCTCATGTGATTCTTTTCAATTGTTGATTGGGACAATACCAGCCCGATTCTTACATGTTCTCACAATAAATTTTAACATCTGGATAGGCCAAATCAAGAAGTTAATGATGTTTGTGTATTTAAATCATCACAACTTCTTCCAACATTAAAGATCAATACTCTCCACAGAAGTGCATAAATTTAAATCATCACAACTTCTTCTAACATTAAAGATCAATACTCTCCACAACCTCCATTGTTCATGGATTTAAATCATCAAAACTTCTTCCAACATTAAAGATCAATACTCTCCACAACTTCCATCCATATTTAAATTTTCACAACTTTTTCCAACATTAAAGATCAATACTCTCCACAACTTCCATCAAACTTAATTACTTATCATTTTAAGGAAAAAGATAAAGAAAACTACTCAGAATCCATGGAGAAAATAAAAACACACTTCAGTTTAAAAGTAGAAATCATTGTCAAACCAACAAGAAGTCTTGATTAAAACCAAAAATAGTTTAAAATAAAAGATAAAAATTTATCTCAAATCTTCCACCAAACACTTGAAGTTCCTTTGAATCTCTTGTCCTTTACAACACTCTAAAAATAAACTAAAAACAAAAAGGTTAAAGCAAATTTTTGTGGTGCTTGAAAATCTCTCCAATACTATCTCTCCAAACTCCTTAGAACTCCTCTTCTTATAACTCTTTTTAGAACTTTCAAGTACCCACTTCAAATGTCTGAACATCCTTCTTTTATAAATCTCTAAAAGGTGTCATGGAAACTCTTCAAAATGTGTCTACATTCGATGAATCCTCCAAAGGATTCCTCCTTTCACAAGTATTTTAATAATATGTTTGTTCTTAGTGGTCATAACCACCCTCTTAAGCCAATAGGTGCTTCAAATACCTCTTCAAAATTCGGCCAAATAAAGAAAATTGTTAAAGAACTGCCTGTGGCTCTTAAGCACGAGATCTCTGGCGCTTAGGTGCCAAAACACTTTAGCACAATTTTCACCTTTTTGCTCCAATATTGATTCTTTTTTACTCCTTGATTTTTTCACCTTTTTACTTGTACCTGAAAGAAAAACACAAAAATACATTCCATTAAAGCGCAATATCTAAAATTAGGTATAAAAATGTGTCTAAAAACACTATATATTTTAGGTTTGTCAAAATCCCTGAAACTTAAAATGTTACTTCTCCTCAAGTGGTACTTCAATCTTTAAAAACTAAATAATTTTGATATTTTTATGAGTTTCTTTAGGAGTTACTAAAATTTAGATTTAGAAAGATAGTAGTCCAATTTAGAAAAATTATTTAGTAAATGAGACCAACTTAAAGGTTTAAAAATTTTTAATGTTAAGAAAGATGAAAATATGAGTTCCTATCTAATTCAAAAATATTGTAGATTCTCTAAGTTTAGAATTTAGCCCTTTTATTATCTCCACTTAAAAATTTTATTAAGAATAATTTTGCTTACTATATTATATTTTTAAGCTTAAGATTTTCTCAAGTTTTATACTTTAAAAAGATCAAATGTGGAACTAATTTTTGATTAGGCACTAATCCTCAAGCTTCTCCCCCCTTTATATTTTATTCCTTTTCTTTTCTTTTCTTTTTTTCCTTTTTCTATTCCTTTTTTCTTTTTCTCTTTTTCCTTACTTTTCTTTTTAAGCAAGGATTACTATATCTGGATAGGCCTTTAATGGTTTTGAATTCCACTTCTTTCCTAAAGAAAAGTCCTGATATAAATATTTTACTTATAAATATAATAATAGTTTTAAAAATTATTTTAATAAAAGAAATTTAAGTATTAAAAATAAAAGTTAAATTTCTAAATTTTTCAAAAATACAATTTTTCTTACAAAAGATAGTTACTTATATTAAACATTTTCTAAACAAAACTTTTAACTTAATGTTTTTCTTCATTACAAAAAATTTCAACTAAATTTTCTTACTCATTTCTAAATCAAATTTTACTTCCCTAATACAACCTCATATAAATGATATTTTTTCTTTTAAAATCAAATTCACTTATAGCACAATTGAGAAAAAATAAAATTAAAGTTTTTAAAATATTTTTCATCCCCCCAAACATAAATTTTTAGCATATTAAACAGTTTAACATCATATATATATAAGCAAGAATGAATATTGAAAGAACATGCTTACATGAATTTTTATATCCTAAGTATACAAGTATAAAACTAAAAACATGAGTAAAATTAATTTAAATTTCTATCATTTTCATTTCAATTTAACATGTAGAGATTCAGTAGACTTATAAGTAGTGGGTACAAACATAAAAGCAAGCTAACACACTAATTTTGACTTCATAGTCAACATAAAAACAAACAAACTAACAAGATAAAAGAAAAATACTGGGTAGCAGTTTTCTGAAATTAAAGTTTAAAACTAAACTTAGCAAGATTTCCAACTTTCACAAGAAATAGAATTAAGTTCAATCATAACTAAATCACAGTACTAAACACACATCAACAGATACTACCCTAGCATTTTAAAACAAAACTATTAACAAAACACAAAATCACAATACAATTAAACAAAGTAACAGTCTCATACATCACAGAATCTAAACTAACACTCAAACATGCATGTTTCAGTTCCAAAGCATAAAAACACATCACATCACAGGTCTCAAGTCCAAGTAAACACATAAATGTAATTGTAGCAAGCCCAGACTACATAGTCCATAACATAATACAAACATACAAATAAATCTCATAATCCTACTCCTCATTCTTAGAATCACCGCTATCCCTAACATCTGCAGGCTCATATATAGGGTATTGTGGATAAGGAGGAAATTGCGCTCCTGGGTTACCCCTGATGAGGTTTTCCAAAGATGAATGAAATTTCTCTTCATAATCACTTTTTCTCCTATTATACCTATCAATATGCTTTGCAAAATGCTCTAAATTTTGAACTTTATCAGCGATATAATTTATATTGTCCATCATCCTCTATAATAATTGATCTTGGGTCTCAGTAGACTCACCTCTAGAAGTAGAAGCACGTGAGGTAGATGGTCTAGAAGTAGAAGCAGCAGAGGTAGAAACAACAAACATCTCCATTCCATAACTCCTAGAAAATCCTCATCTCTAGCCAAAAATAGAATGTTCAGAATAAGTCTTCACATCACCTTTGTAATAGGCTTTATAGGCAACAAAACTTCCTCCCAGCTATCATATCTTACTCCAGGTTGCTCACATAAAGAAAAGATTAAGGAAGCAAATCCCAGACTTGCAGTAGTAACAGTAGTGCCAGAATTGATGATAGTTTGACATATTAAAGCTCCAATGTTGATGAGCTTTCCTTCCTGGACACAATAATTTAATTTTGCTCTCTCTCTGGTAACTTCACTAAGATGATTTGTTGGTAGCAGATAAGCAGAAATAAAATAATGTCATGCCTTCGAAGTTGCACTTAACTTTCACGTAGAAAAGTTGACTCCCGTTTCATTAGTGATCCTCCAGAGTCCTCTTCCATCAATCAAATAAGAAATAATCTCATCTAGCTCCGTCTTAGTTGGATTATAGTTTGCATAAAAACATAAAGTATCCGGTGGCAAAAGGTAGAACAAATTGATTACCTCCGGTGAAAAAGATACCAACTTTCCTCGAACCATGACTCTATCATCTTCAGCTTCAGGGAGGTTTGCATAGAACCCCTAACAACAAAAATAATTACAACGCAAAAAAATAATAGAATCATTCCCACAATTGGAGAATGATCAGATCTTCCACAGATCCACTTGGATACTTAAAAAACTGCTCCATCCTAAGCTTTCGTGATTGCAATGCATCACTGTACCTATCTTGAGCCTTTGAACTAACAAATTTGCTCAAATCAAAAGGGCTCTTTCCTTTACTCCTCTTCATACTCCTCTTAATTTTTGGTGTCATTCTACAAATTTTATAAAATTCCAAAAATAACTTCAAAAATCAAGTCTAAATTACTAAACAAAACTTCCAAAAGCTTAAACTACACTTCCTATGCCATTTGCATAGATTTTTTCTCATCTTTTACCATGAGCAGTGAGTTTTTGAGTTCTTCCAAATGTACTTAAAATACATGGTGAAAATCCAATTTTTTGCATAGAAGTAAAGCTCTTACCTTAAGAAATTTGGATCTAGCAAATTTTTCTTGACTCCACAAAGAAATTTCCACTTAATAATGTGCCCTAGCTCTCAAAAGTCACAATTTTGAGAGGTTGAAGGTGACGGGAGGGTGAAAAATGGCGATTTTTTTGTTATTTTTTCACTTTTAACCGTTTGCGAACTGGTTTTCGTGAACCGTTGCTTAGGTGCCTGCCTCTCGGGCTACATCGCACCGAAGTACGATATCTGGCATTAGGCAACAGTGCATAATTTTTATGATTTTTAAATTTAAGTGAAATGCACTATTTTCTTAAGTACACCACCCCTATATAGTCTCATAAGACTTAAATGACTATTTTCATCTCCTACAACTCTCTTTTCTCTCAAAATTCTCCATATAACTGAATTCAATTTGAGGCTAAAAACAACACTAATTTTCACACAAACAAACACATATATTAATTCACAAACTATTACAAATACATGTAAGACTTAATTCTCACTCCACATAAGCTTATATGAGAAAATCTTCTAAGCACAAACACCTAACAAACTTAAACTACAAAAAATAGTATTTATCTCTTGGTCATTTGTTGGGACAAACTCCAATCTTTCATTAGTCACTCCTAGGGCAATCAGAATATAAAGTTTATAAAACGGACGGTGGTGGCAAGCTCTGATACTATCTTCTTCAATCCATTTTTTCTTAGGAAACATCTCCTTATCTGCTTCCTCTATAAAACTAGTATGACTAAATTGCATTTTCAATTTCCATCCAATATGCTCAAGATGGGCATAAATCTCAATTACCTTGGTCTCAAGTAAAGTCATAGTAGTCTCAATTTTGTTAATCTTTTCTGATATTTCTTCAATACTAACGACTAAGAAACCGTTCTACATCTCTTATGCACTTTGACTAATGAATCTCTTCCTTCTTTTTCAAATCCATCTCCCATGAAGACATTTTCTCTAAATCTCTCTTTCTTTTAGAATTTTAGGGCTAAAAATGATATGGGGTGAAATTCCTTCACAAAACCCATCTATTTATAGGCCTACATCCCTCAAATAACTTCTAGGCATGTCTAGGAACTGGCTTGGCATGTTTTTACAAACTAATTGGTGGTTAAACCTTCTAGAATCTTAATTTTGCACTGTCGCGCTTAAGTACCAAATCTTGGAGCTTAAGCGTCAGTGCACACTTTTGCACCAGTCAACTTAACGTCCAAATTCTCATTCTAACATATCTAGGTTACTAAATAAAGTCTTAAAATCAATCCTAACACATAATAGCTCAAAAATACTATCCCAATTTTTTTTAATCACACACAAATGACAATCAAAGAAAAATACACTGATAACAATGGGTTGCCTCCCGCAAAGTGCTTGGTTTTACATCATCATCCTGATGTAACCAATGCTTATTTTGGTTGACCCAACATCATTGCTTCATTAAATTTATGTTGATCCCCTATAAAATAAGGTTTCATTCTATGACCATTCACTTTAAATACTTTATCAGGTTTAGGATCTTTAATATCCACAGCTCCATAAAGATAAACTTTCATCACAACAAATGGGTCCATCCACTTGGACTTAAGTTTGTCTGAGAATAATATTAACCTTGCATAATATAGTAGAACTTATTGCCTTGGCAGATAATTTTTAGTAAGAATCATGTGATCATGCCACATTTTCATCTTTTTTTGTAAATCTTAATATTTTCATAAGATTCATTCCTTATCTTTTCAAGATCATTTAATTGCAATAATCTTTTCTCACAAGCATCTTTCAAATTATAATTGAACTCCTTAATTGCCCAATATGCTTTATGCTCAAGTTCAACTGGAAAATGACAAGCTTTCCCAAAAATTAGCTTATATGTGGAAATTTCTATAGGAGTTATATTTGCAGTTCTATAAGCCCACAAAGCATAGTCAAGTTTCACTAACCAATCGATTTTTACTGGATTCACATATTTTTCCATAATTTTAATTTCCCGATTGGATAATTCAGCCAAACCACTTGTTTGAGGATGATAAATAATAGCAATCCTATGGTTTATATGATATTTCTTTAATAACTTCTCCATTATATGAGGATGATAAGCAGTAGCAATTCTATGATTTATATGATATTTCTTTAATAAATTCTCCATTATGGATTTCTGAAATGACTTCCCCCATCAGTTATGATAACTCTCGGCATCCCAAATCTACAAAATATGTTTGTTTTCAAAAATTTTGCAACACTTTCAGAATCTCATCGAGGTAGAGGAACAACTTCTATCCATTTGGATACATAGTCCACTGCTAACAAAACATATAAATTCCCAAAAAATTGTATAAATTGTCCCATGAAATATATCCCCAAACATATTTCAACTTCTAGTGTATAATTAAGGGGCATCTCATTTCTTCTAGAAATATTGCCTACTCATTGACATCTATCACAAGTTTTGATATAAGTAATAACATCTTAAAAAAAAGTAGACCAATAGAATCCATATTGTAAAAATTTGTATGTTATTTTATCAATGCCAAAATGTCCCCCAAAATCAGAATTATGACATTTTTGGATAACTTCATAAATTTCTTCTAATGGTACACATCTTGAAATAACCAGATCCTTTCCTTGTTTATATAAAAATGGGTAATCCCAAAAATAATTTTTAGATTCAAAAATAAATTTCCTCTTATGTTGGTATGTCATTCTATAGGGTATAATATCACTAACAAGAAAGTTCACAATGTTGACATACCACGGAACACACCATTCATTAATATTGAAATATTTTTCATCTAGAAAATGTTCATTAATTTCTTTATCAAAATAGAGTGGTTATTTTAATTCAAGCCTGGACAAATGATCAGCAATTTTATTATCAATCCCCTTTCGATCTACTATTTCAAAATTAAATTCTTGCAAAAGAAGAATCCATCTTATATATCTAGGTTTAGCATCCTTCTATTTCATTAGGTACTTAATAGCATAATGATCTGTAAGCATTACACAGTGAGTTCCAATTAAATATGATCTAAATTTATCAAAGACATATACTATTGCTAATAACTCTTTTTCAGTTGTTGTACAAATAATTTGAGTTTCATTAAGAGTTTTACTAGCATAGTAAATTACTTTGAAAATTTTATCATATCTTTGTCCTAAAACAGCTCCAATAGCATAATCACTAGCATTACACATTAATTTAAAAGGATTTCCCCAATTTGGTGAAACTATAATTGGTGCAGAGATTAATTTTTCTTTTAATAACTCAAAAGCTTTTAGTCACTCTTCATCAAAATTAAAAACTGTAGCTTTCTCTAATAAATGGCATAAAGGCTTAGCAATTTTTGAAAAGTCTTTAATATATCGCCTGTAGAATCCAACATATCCTAAAAAACTCCTAATTTCCCTTACATCTATTGGATAAGCTAAATTAGCGATCACTTAAATTTTAGAAGGATCTACTTCCAAACCATTTTTGATATTTTATGTCCTAATACAATTCCTCCTGCTACCATAAATTGGCATTCTTCCCAATTCAGGACTAAATTTATTTCTTCAGAGCGCTTAAGAACTTTTGATAAATGTTCTAAACATAAGTCAAATGAAGTTCCAAATACTAAAAAATCATCCATAAATACTTCAATCCTTTTTCAATTAAATCATAAAAATTGTCATCATACATCTTTGAAATGTAGCAGAGGCATTATATAAACCAAGGGCAATCTTCTAAAAGCAAAAGTACCATACAGACTAGTAAAAGTTGTTTTCTCTTGATCCTCAGGAATTATTTATATTTATTTATAGCGAGTATATCCATCAATAAAACAAAATTATTTATGCCCAGCTAGTCTATCCACCATTTGATTTAGAAAAGGTAGTGTAAAATGATCTTTCCTAGTGGTAAGATTTCATTTTCTATAATCAATGCATATTCACCACCCTGCAACTTGTCTAGTAGGTATTAGCTCATTAAATTCATATACAGTTTACAGTTGTTCTTCCTTTCCCTGTAATTTGTCTAGTAGGTATTAACTCATTATGCTCATTCACAGTTACAATTACTCCTTTCTTAGGAACAAACTGATTGGACTAACCCATGCACTATCTGAAATAGGGTAGATAATTCCAGCATCTAACCACTTTAAAATTTTTTTCTTTACAACTTCTTTCATAACAGGATTCAATCTCTTTTGAGGATCAGCCTTAGGATTGCAGTTCTCTTCCATATGAATTATATGCATACAAATTAAAGGACTGATTCCTTTAATATCAGAAATTATCCATCCAAAGGCTTTATTAAAATTTTTCAATATTTTTGTCAATCTATCTTTTTCTTCCATCGTTAACTTCAAGAAAATTATAACTGGTAAAGTAGATGAATCTCCTAAAAAGATATATTTTAAGTGATCAAGAAGTAATTTCAACTCAAGTTCTGGAGGTTTTTCAATTGATGGACAAAATGATTTATATTTTTCTACAGTGTCCAGAATTTTAAAACTTTCTCGAACATAGTTTGAATCTTCCTTAAAAGATCTTCACATTGATCTAATTCCTCTTCATGCTCGTGTTCCAAATATTTTTCTTCAGATTTTTCTACATAAGTAGTTTTAAAATGACATTCACTCAGATATCTTATAACATCCATTCTATAGCATTCATCGTCTTTAACATTTGGAAGAAATTTCATTGATCTTTAAATGTTAAAAGTAACAGTTTGATCATTGACACGCATTATCAATTCCCCTATTTGCTCATCTATCATTGCTCTTCAAACAGTTTGATCATTGACGTGCATTGTTAATTCCCCTTTTTGCACATCTATCATTGCTCTTCCTAATCATTGACGCACATTGTTAATTCCCCTTTTTGCACATCTATCATTGCTCTTCCTGTGGCTAGGAATCGCCTCCCAGGTATCTCTTTATCTTCCTCCATATCTAGCACAATGAAATCAACAGGAAAGATAAATTGATTTACTTTCACTAGGAAATCTTCTATAACTCCTTTAGGGTATGTTATTAAACGATCTGCTAACTGCAGAGTTACAGTAGTAGGGGTTATTTCTCCTAATCCCAATCATTTAATTATTGATATTGACATAAGGTTAATGCTTGCACCTAAATAACATAAAGCTTTCCCATAAAATATATCTCGTATTACACATGGAATATTAAACTACCAGGATCTCTAAGCTTTTCAGTAAGCTTCTTCTGAATTATAGCACTACACTCCTCACTAAGTGCAATAGTCTCATTATATTCAAACTTCTTTTTCCAGTTAAGAATATTCTTCATAAACTTTACATAACTTGACATTTTTTCTAGGGCTTCAACAAATAGAATATTAATTGTAAGCTTCTTAAGTATTTCCACAAAGTTTGAAAATTTCTTATCCAACTTTTGCTGACGAAGTCTCTGAGGAAATGGAGGTGGTGGTTTTTCTAAGTTAACCTTAAGTAAAGAAATGGGTCTTTCAGAATCTGTTGGAGCAACCTCTTTTAATTCTTCAATTTCTTCTCTCTCTAATTCAGTTTCTTTTTGAATCCTACCTTCCAACACTCTTCCCCTTCTAAGTTGAACAGATTTTACTTGCTCTTTATTATGATCTTTCAGATTTATTTCAGTATTACTAGGAAGTGTTCCTTGTGATCTATTACTTAATGAATTTCTGATTTATCCATGTTGATTCTCAATATTTCTAATCGTAGCTCCTTGACTTTGTAACTAATTTCCCATTTGTAACACCATGTCTTCTGTAGACAACTTCTTCTACTTAAATTGAGTATTACTATTGAAACTTAGAGGATAAGTAGATTTATAATTATTATTTCCTTGGTTGTTCCAGTTTCCCAATGAGTTTACTTGATTGTTCCCCATTGCTAATTATTACCACCCATAGTATTATTCTAATTAAAGTTAGGATGGTTCTTCCAACATGGGTTATAATAATTTAAATATGGGTTATCCTGCTTGTTATTAATGACATTCAAAGTTTCTAATGATGCTTGAGAATCTACCATTTAGCCTAATGAATTCTCTTCAATCATGGAAATTAGTCGAGAAAAATTCATTCCAAATTGGTCTAACTTTCTTGAAATTACATCAACTTGATTTGCTAACATGGTAAATGCATCAGTTTCATGAATATTGACTACTTTCTTTGAATTCACCCTCTCCGAAGGCCATTGAAAATTATTGGTAGTCATTTCTTCAATTAAAGCATAAGCATCATGAATCGGTTTTGACATCAACGAACCACCAGCAGGGGCATCGATAATAGATCTAAGAAATTCAACTAATCTATTATAAAAAGTTTGAATTATTAACCAATCTGGTATATCATGGTGGGGACACATCGAGATCTAGCTAATCCATTATAAAAAGTTTGAATTATTAACCAATCTGGTATAACATGGTGTGGACACTTTCTTAATAGTTCTTTAAATTATTCTCATGCTTCATAAATAGATTCCCCTTTAAACTGATTAAAAGATGTAATATCATTTCTAAGCATTGCAGTTTTTGATGGTAGAAAATATTTAGCAAGGAATTTTTGTACTAAATAACCCCAATTTCTGATAGATCCAGGTGCTAACGAATTCAACCACATCTTAGCTTTATCCCTCATTGAGAAAGGAAATAACCTAAGTCTTATAACATCATCTGATACACCATTGTATTTAAATGTAGCGTGCAATTCTAAAAAATTGGCAAGATGTAAATTTGAATCTTCAGTTGATGATCCCCCAAACTGATTATTTGATATTATTTTGATAATAATAGGTTTAAGCTCAAATGAATTATCCACTACAGTGGGTTTTTTAATACTACAATGAAGTTTTTCTACAGTATGGTTGGCATAATCTCTTAAAGGTCTAAACTCTTAAGCGTGAGGTCTTCGGTGCTTAAGCGCGATATTCTCTATTTCCTGAAATTTAAGCGTCAGTCTTGGGCACTTAGGTGCCACATTTAAGCGTCAGTCTTGGGCGCTTACATGTCACAGTTCATTTTCACAGATTCTTCATTTTTGCGACAAATTTGATCCTCTTTCACTCCTTTCACCATATTTCATCCATTTAATTGTATCTGATAGAAAAACATACAAATATCTTCTATTAAGGTGTAATATCTCAAAAATAAGTATAAAAATGTATACATAAATGTTATATATTTTAGGTGTATCAATAGATTCTCTTGCAAGATAATCAAGATTTTCTTCTTCTTTTGACTGTTCATGTTATTTCCATTTTTATTTGGAAGGAAAGAAATTCAATAATTATCAAAAGCTCATCCTCTTTCATTAGTCTTCTTTTCCAAAACATTCATGAGATTATCATTTTCAAGATTAGAAAATGAAAGTTTAAACAAGTTGTTCCTCTTCTTTTCTAAGAGCAACATAAATTCTGATAATCTTTATTAGTTTAGCTTTTAGATGAAAATCAGGTTAAGTTCTTATTGGAATGCTTTGATGCTTAGGGTTTAATTTTGATTAAATTTGAGATCTCGTTATTTTTCATTTTAGCTCCTAAAAGGTTATTCCAGTGGTTGGTTTATCATATTGGGTTTCTTCTTCTTCTTCAAACTAGCTCAATTGATTTTATTTATCTTGCTGCAATTTACGAAACCTACTCCTTCATATTACAATTAGATTTTGAAATACTTGGATGATTGTTCTTAAGGATGTTGGCAATGCAATTTTATTCAACTTTTTTCCTATTTTTACTATAGAGCTGCATTTACTTGGATGCATTTTTGCTAGATGCTTTGTAAGACGAATTTTGGGATTGTGTTTTGATGATTTGAGGTCCATCTCTAGCTTTATTTGGAGATTTGATCAAAATTTTGATTTTGACCTTTTTGGAATATTTGAATGACTAGTTTATTAGGGTTGTGATGGTCTATTTTATTTTCAAACTAGCTAAATGTAATTCTTTTCCTAGTTGTGCTTTCCTTAATTATTGGTACTACACATATTTGTCTTTTTGATGTTCTATTGTTCCTCTCTAGTTTGAAAGGATGAGCTTTGAAGTTTAAATGTCTGATTCCTCTTTCCTTCTACCTCAGTGCAGCTGGATTTTGAAATTCCTGGAACGAGTCATTTAAACTGTTTAAGGAGAACTTTTTTGCTAAGCTCTTCCCTTCTCTGTTGTCTTCTAAATGATCTTTCTTTAATTGTAAACTAAGGGTCAGTTTGGGGCAGCTGTAACTATTTGAAGAAGTAGCTTTGAAGCTGTTATTATAACTATTATAAATTTATTTTATATTCAAAAAGTCAAATAGCAGCTTTCTAAAAGCCACCACAATTTGCTAGATCAGGTTGTGAAATGCAGCTTTCCATGGTAGCAATATGAAAAGATAGTAAAAACATAATTTTGCCCAATGCCTAAAAGTGTGATGCGGCACAACACCACCATCACACTACTATCATGAATGCAACCTTTGAAATATGCACATCTTGAGGCCCTTTGAAGCATTTTTTTGTAATGATTCTAATATTTTTTATTGTCTTTTAGATTTTGATCTTAATTGGGGATGTTTTCGAACAGTTTAAAATTCTGTTTTTGTTTTCGCAGATTTTTTAAGTGGAATTAGGCAGTTCAATACTTGAATTTGGAGAAGTTTGGACTATTCTTAGCTTTCGTCTAATGTTGCTGCTTGATTACTATTTTTCTCCTGCAAAATTCTTGGTTTCAGACGCACAAATAGGAAAAATTATTCCATACAGACGGCGTATGCAGAGATGCATGCGTTGTCCAACCTCCACAGTTGATCAGGCCAAAGTTGTATATCAGTGGGTCTATTTAAAAAAAAAAATTGATGAAAGGTCTGATCAACGGTTGAGATCCGACAGCGTATGCATCTCTGCATACGACGTCCATATGGAATAAATTTTGCACAGATAGAGCTTCAGAATTGAAGAATTTTTATCATTTCTTATTCTTAGTAGTTTGAAGAATTTTTTTTTTGTTTTTTTTGCTACTCAAATGTATTTTGAATGACAGTCTTTTGCTGTATTTTACGTATCTATTGTCCTCGTAATTTTTTCTTAATATGAATAAATCTGAGGCGCCCTTAATTTTCTAAAACAAGATATCCAATCTTTGGAATATTTATGATTACCTAAGCGAAGCTTTTGGACCACACCGCATCATGTGAGATGCAACTTCATACAATATTATATGATCCCATCGTTGCGGAAAAATATTACATGAGGACTCAAAACGTAGAATTATATTCGAATTGTAATAGTTAATAATATTCTGTTGTGCTACAAGAATATTTCATCTGCGTTATTTGTAAAAAATGAAATATTACTAGAGTATTATATAGTGATATTCGATTATTTTGCAGTATTATTGGAATATTCCACAACATTAATTGATTTGAAGCTGAAGTATTATTAAAATATTTTTCAGTATTACTTGATTTAGGGCTATACTTATATACTATTTTTTCAAGAAGTGGCTATTACCCTCCCTTTAATCGCGCGCATTTTCTGTCCGGATATCTGGCGTACTTCTACGTGTGGTGCAGATTATTCCTGAGTAATTTTCAGTTTGTTTCCGAGTTATTTTCAATAATCCCGAAATAACCAAGAAACAAGTCAAAAATAAAGGCCGCAGGTTATTTCAGAATTATTGAAAATAACACAAAAATAATCTTAAAATAACTCAGAAATACTCTGCGCCGCACAAAGAGTTACATCAGGAGCGTGGAAAGCCATTTAGCACCTTGCCTGCTTTGATTTTTGTGCCTCCCGGTTATGCTTGAGTCGGACTTGTTCGGTGCGACGAGGAAAGCAGCGGATCATAGCATGGAGATCGTAGTTTCAGAAAAGTTTCAGGTTCGGCCCCGACACTGGTCAGGGAAACGCAATCGCGATCTGGAGATCGGCGTCTGTTGTTGGTTGGAAGCCGAAAACGACGATGGGGTTTGGCGACACGCGCTTTCCAAAAGATACCCGGATTAGGTACGCCGAAAAAGTTAAATTATTCGTAAAAAATTTGAATATAATGAAAAAATAAATGGGAAATAAGAATCGGAAATTAATCGCTGCTTGTCTTTCCATGATCCATCTTGCTGTCACGGTTTCTTCTTGGTTACTGAGATCTCGCTTTCTTGACTGGCACCCGGATCCGGATTAGCTGTGGTGGGTAAGCATCAGAATATTTACCAAACCAATTGAGAGAAGCCGCGTGTTTATACTGATAAGTTGACCGGCCAGTTCTCTTTTGGACCAGTTTTGTGGGGCCAAGGTTTTCATGTTTTTATCGGTGGCTGTAACGGTTGAGGTGAGGGACAATCAAGGGTTTCGGAACAGAATACTTTATAGGCAAAACCAAGTTTGACCAGCTTCTCGGATTCTGAATTTGCTTTATACTTTTGTTTTATACTTTCATTTCTGATTTGGTTCTTAGCCTGAGAAAATGATGTGGCGATATGACAAACTGTGTCAGAATCAACGGTCATAGCTACATCAAGCCTAACTGCTGGCATTTGAAAAGCGTATGATCATAATAAGAAAAATAGTGTTATAAATTAGAATCGAGCCCAACTTCATAAAAAAAAAAAAAAGCATATGTAGTCGCACAATTTATAAAAATTATAACTCTCTCCCAAACCTTAAAAATCTGAAACATTCATGTGCATCAAATGTTATGTCCTCGATTGTAATGAATAAAGCAGCAGTTCTTCATAAAACACAACTTATCTGTACATAGTGGTTCTTAAGAACTTATAAGGATACTGGTGACACTTGGTTGAGCATCCATAAGAGGTAGGGGATATCTTCATTGCCTAGTAAAAAAAATTTAATGTGAAACAAATTAATCAGAAATGTTCCAATAAGCCAGAAAGCAACTAATGGAGTAGGTGAAAGCCAAATGAAATCCAAAATAACTGAAGCAAAAAGCAGCAGCTAGAGCAAGCAAAGCAAAGAAGAGCTTATGAACCAAATAGAAAACAAAGAAAAAAAATCATGCATAGTGATTCTAAGTGTTGAATCCAAATTTATACAATGAGACATGCCTAAAGATCAGGGTGGTGAAGCTTTGAGGGAGACGTGGACAGAAAGATAGAGAAGAATAGAGCGAAAGAGCACATAAAGATTTGCCCCATAGAGGGGTGAATAGGGGTACTTCCAGGTCTGCATCGTTTTTATATAATGTAACTTACAAGAGTGATTCTAAAAAGAAAAACCTAAGCGGCCAAATGCCCCTACATACATGCCGCTATTTATAGAAGATATACAGTCAAATGGTGAAAAATTAGATGTTTGATCTTGCTTTATTAGGGGCGTTACATGTCATTATTATCTTGTCATCTTTATTTTGTATTTGTAAATTGGTTTTGACACACTTTCGTAGGGTCAATAGCTTCCGGTCCGGTCAGTCACGGACGACCAATCTAGAGTTGATCAGTAGTTTTGCCTATTGTCGGTCGGCTGTGAGAGTGGTATTCGGTCAACCTACTATAGCTGGTCGGCTTGCTTGACTATGGTTTCTTGATAATTTTAGGAGATCTTTTGGGGAGTTGTTGAGAGTTTCACATTGGTACTTGTGAAATTTTTGGTGGTATTGTACCTTGAATTGGTTTTTGGTGTCAATGCCTACCCCTTGTTGGCTTGGCTGGCCTTTTTTTTCCTCGAATCGGCCTTCAGTTAGTAGCCAGCCTATTAGTTGGCTGGCCGTGGGCCAGCCGGTGGTTCTTCATTAGGACGGCTTCTTGAGTACTTGTAACTTTTTATCAGAGGAATGATCCTCATTTTATTTTTTTTAATCTGGATTTTTAGATTACCTGAGATTCATGCAAACCATTTTTGGGTGTAAATACTAAATTCCCTAATTCTTTTGCTCTTTGATAGATCAAGATGTGATAAGTACAAGAAAATTTTTAATAGAAAAAAAAAAAAGAATCTTAATAATTATAATTTAAATCAAATCATGCGCACAACCATTATATATAGAGCGTGGTGAATGGTTCTCAGTACCATGACTCTGTCACTCTCTACTTCCACATGTCTTTTGTGATTTCCTTATGGAGAAAGGATCTGATTCAGTGCTAGAATCTGCTTCCCGGATGAAGATGTTAGCTACCTTTGGAGTAAATCGTTGGTCGGAAGGTGGGTGAAGGAATAAGAAGTGGGAGAAAAAGGTGGATAAGAAGCCAAAACCCTCCAAGCGAGTGGAGCAATGGTTTTCAGCTTCGATCCGGAAGGAACCGGAGAAAGATCAAACTGGCATTTGGAAGGAGATGGGTGGTTCAACAATTGGCCCGTCGATTAAGCCACCACATTAGGTTCTGGGTTGGCTTGAGACTGTGAGTTCTTCTGCATATTGGTGTTTCATGAGCTAGTAGGGGTAATTGGCTTCTCAACAAGAAAGGACAGGCTTACGACATTCATCATTAGATTTTGGCGGAGCTACCTGACTTAAGGTGGATCATATCTTGAATGTGTACTTTCATCTTTGCTTTTCACTAGAATTTTTATTCTTTATTCATTGATTTGTTTGTGTCCTGTAGATTCAGACGCTTAGATCAGGGGTATGTCAATTGTTAACGACAACAAAAATCTGAATGTTGTTGCGACTCCAATGGTCCAAACATTGATAGGGAGTGAGAAGAACATGGTCAACTGCGTGGCCAACCTTATGATGACTTAAGAGAAAATTTATGGGGGTGCAGAATGTCCCTAAAGGCCTCTACTTGTGGCCTAAATGGGATGGAAGTTGCTCTAGCTCGGTAGGATGAGGATCATCGAGTAGTGTTGGAGTAGATGCAAAGGGAGATAACTAATCTATGAAAAAAAGCTTCCAAAATTTGGGAAGACGCTATTTTTCAAAGGGCTCGTTCGAAGGCTGACCGAGCAAACCAAGTTAAGTGCGATAGTCAAATGCTTTATAGTAGGCTTGTTAGGAGAGGTTTGGTCGTGGCCGAGGCAGCTGAAGATCAATTTATCAAGTATTTATTGTCAGCTTAAAATTTGAGTGTAATTACCTTTTTGTAAAATTAAAATATCTTATTTTTTTAATCTTAAAAGTATTTATTGTTAAAATTAAAGTATTTATTTAAAGTATAAAATTAAAGTATTTATTGTTAGCTTAAAATTTAACACTGCCGTTGCCGGTCCCAAGCCCGGATGAGAAAAGTGGAGGGTTGCGTTAGGTAGTCGACAACCAGCGTAAAACTTGTCGAAAAAATCATGACATGAATCCTTTTGATCATTGTGTAAGTGTTAGGGCATCCCCTAGAAGCGACGCGCTGTATAGCCTGAATACAGTGAAAAGTGTGCAAGGGCCGCTACACCGGCGCCCGGGTGTAGTGTTAAATAAGCAAAGGTTCCCACATTACGGGCGAATGCAGGTAAAGAAGTTAGTCCATGAAACTAATGAAACTAATATTAGGATAGGATCTTGGAATATAGGCACTCTCAATGGTAAATTAATGGAATTAGTTGATATTATGATTCATAGGAAAATTAATATCTTATGTATTCAAGAAACTAAGTG
>JXCR01136475.1:5215-40086 GCA_002079205.1 Phalaenopsis hybrid cultivar | reverse complement strand
ATATATATATATATATATATATATATATATATATATATATATATATATATATATATATATATATATTAAAAAGTATATTTTTTATTTTCTTCAGGATCAAGTTTTTGGTTTTGTTGCAAAGTAAGAAAGATAAGTGGAGAATATAATTGCATACATTATTATACTGTTGCATAAGAAAAACAAGTTTTTGGCGTCGTTGTCGGAGATTAAAATTAAGAAAAATTAAAAATTAGGATTCAGATTTCAATTAAGATTTCAATTAAAATTGGGATTGATATTAAATTGTTATTTAATTTAAAACAATATTCCTAATTTTAGAAAGCCTTATTTAAACTTTAAGAATTTTTATAAGAATATTATGATGAATTATCTTATTTTTGTTTTATGTTAGTTTATTCATAGTTCAGGTTTTGAAGGACTAGTGCCCTATGATTTTGAATTAGAAAGAATAGTTAAGAAAATTAAAAAAAGAAAAAAAAATAAAAATTCTGAAAAATCTAAAATAATTACAGAATTGACAGATCAAAATAATCAATATGTTGAAATTCATCAAGAATTTAGACCATTAAGAGATTAAGTTAACCCTACGGTGGATGAACTTCAATATAGTATTCAAAACCTACTGTAGTGACTAATTAATTTGAGTTTAAACCTGCTATTATCCAAATGATATCAAATAATCAGTTTGGGGAATCACCAACTGAAGATCCAAATTTACATCTTGCTATTTTTTTAGAATTATGCGCTACATTCAAATACGATGGATTTTCAGATGATGTCATAAGACTTAGGTTATTTCATTTCTCATTGAGGGATAAAGTTAAGAAATGGTTGCATTCGTTAGCAATTGGATCTATTAGAACTGTGGGTGATTTAGTAGAAAAATTCCTTGTTAAATATTTTCCACCATAAAAAATTGCTAAGCTTAAAAATGATATTACTTCTTTTAATCAGTTTGAAGGGAAATCTATTTATGAAGCATGGGAATGATTTAAATAAATCTTAAGAAAGTGTCTACACCATGCTATATTAGATTAGTTTATAATTCAAATATTTTATAATGGATTAGCTTGGTCTCTTAGATCTATTATCGATGTTGCTGCTGGTGGTTCATTGATGTCAAAACGATTTCATGATGCTTATGCTTTAATTGAAGAAATGACTACCAATAATTTTCAATGGCCTTCTGAGAGGGTAAATCTTAAAAAAGTAGCCAATATTCATGAATCTGATGCATTTACTATGTTAGCAACTCAAGTTTCCCCAATTTCAAGGAAGTTAGATTAATTTGAAATGAATTTTTCTGACTCAATTTCTATGATTAAAGTGAATTTATTAGACCAAATAGTAGATTCTCAAGCATCATTAGAGATTTTGAATGCCATAAATAATAAGTAGAATAACCCATATTCAAATTATTATAACTCAGGTTGGAAGAACCATCCCAACTTTAACTGAAATAATACTTCAGGTGGTAATAATCAACAATGGGGTAACAACCAAGTAAACCCATTGGGAAGCTGGAACAACCAAGGGAATAATAATAATAATAGATCTACATATCCTTCTGGTTTCAACTATAATCCATAATTTAAGGAGAAGAAGTTATCCATAGAAGAAGTGGTGTTACAAATGGGAAATCACTTACAAAGTCAAGAAGCTACAACTAAAAACATTGAGAATCAACTTGGACAAATAGCAAATTCATTAAGTAATAGATCTCAAGAAACAATTCTTAGTAATACTGAAGTAAATCCGAAAGACCAGAATAAAGAGTAATTAAAATCCATTCAACTTATAAGCGAAAGAGAGTTGGAAGGTAAGGTTAAAAAAGAAACTGAATTAAGGAGAGAAGAAATTGAAGAATCAAAAGAAGACCCTCCAAAAGATTCTGAAAGACCTATTTTTTTGCTGAAAATTATTTTGGAAAAACCACCACCTCCATTTCCTCTGAGACTTCGTCAACAAAAGTTGGATAAGCAATTTTCAAAAATTATGGAAATTTTTAAGAAGCTTACAATTAATATTTCATTTGCTGAAGCCTCAGAATAAATCTCAAGCTATGTAAAGTTTATGAAAGATATTCTCAATAGGAAATGAAAGTTTAAAGATAATGAGACTCTCGCACTTAATGAGGAGTGCAGTGCTATAATTCAGTAAAAGCTTCCTAAAAAACTTAAAAATCCTGGTAGCTTTACAATTTCATATGCAACAGGAGACAGATTTTATGGAAAAGCTTTTGTTATTTAGGTTTAAGCATTAACCTTATGTCATTATCAATATTTAAAAGATTGAAATTAAGAGAAATAACCCCTATTATTGTAACTCTACCGTTAGCAGATCGTTCACTAACGTACCCTAAATAAGTTATAGAAGATGTCCTAGTGAAAGTGGATCAATTTAACTTTTCTATTGTTTATATTGAATTAGATATGAAGGAAGATAAATAAATACCTATACTTTTGGGGAGACATTTCCTAACCACAAGAAGAGCAATGATAGATGTGTAGAAAGGGGAATTAACTAGGTGCATCAATGATCAAACAGTTACTTTTAACATTTCAAGATCAATGAAGTATCCTGCAAAAGGTAAATATGATGAATGTTATAGAATGGATGTTATAAAATATCTAAGTGAGTGTCGTTTTAAAATAAATTATGAAGAAAAATTTGAAATAAAAGATTTGGAACACGAGCAAGAAGAGGAATTAGATCAACTTGAAAGTCTTTATAAGGAAAATTCAAACTATGTTCGAGAATGTTTTGAAATCCTGGACACAACAGAAAAAGATAAATCATTTTATCCATCAATTAAAAACCCTCCAAAACTTGAGTTGAAACTACTTCTTGATTGTTTAAAATATGCCTTTTTAGGTTATTCCTCCACTTTATCAGTTATAATTTCCTCAAAATTAACGATGGAAGAAGAAGAAAGATAGATGAAAATTTTGAAAAACTTTAGAAAAGGCTTTGGATGGACAGTAGCTGGTATTGAAGGAATCAGTCCTTCAATTTGTATGCACATAATTCATATGGAAGAGAACTGCAAACCCAACGCTGATTATCGAAGGAGATTGAAACCGATTATGAAAGAAGTTGTAAAAAAAGAAATTCTAAAGTGGTTAGATACTGGAATTATCTAGCCTATTTCAGATAGTGCATGGGTTAGTCCAATTCACTGCGTTCCTAATAAATCTCGCTACTAGAAAAAATCATTTTTCATTACCCTTTCTAGATAAGATGATGGATAGACTAGCTGGGCATAAATACTTTCATTTTTTGGATGGATATAGTGGTTATCACCAAATTCAAATAACTCTTGAAGATCAAAAGAAAATAATGTTTACTGGTTTGTATGGTATATTTGCTTTTAGAATAATGCCCTTTGATTTATGTAATGCCCCTGCTATATTTCAAAGCGGTATGATGGCTATTTTTTGTGATTTAATTAAAAAAGTGATTGAAGACTTTATGGATGATTTTTCAGTATTTAGAACTTCATTTGACTCATGATTAAAACATTTATCAAAAGTTTTTAAGCGTTGTGAAGAAACAAATTTAGTCCTTAAATGGGAAAAATGCCAATTTATGGTAGTAGGAGGGATTGTAATATGACATCAAATATGAGAAAATGGTATGAAAGTAGATCTTGCAAAAATTTAGGTGATCGCTAATTTACCTTATCCAACAAATGTAAGGGAAGTTAGGAGTTTTTTAGGACATGCTGGATTCTACAGGCAATATATTCAAGACTTTTCAAAAATTGCTAAGCTTTTATGCCATTTATAGGAGAAAGACGTAATTTTCAATTTTGAAGAAGAGTGCCTAAAATCTTTTGAGCTATTAACAGAAAAATTATTTACTGCACCAATTATAGTTTCACCATATTTGGGAAAACCTTTTGAACTGTTGTGTGATGCTAGTGATTATGCTATTGGAGCTGTTTTAGGGAAAAGATATGATAAAATGTTCAAAGTAATTTACTATGCTAGTAAAACTCTTAATGAAGCTTAAATTAATTATACAATAACTAAAAAAGAGTTATTAGCAATAGTATATGCTTTTGATAAATTTAGATCATACTTAATTGGAACTAAATGTATAGTGCATACAGATCATTATGCTATTAAGCATTTAATGAAAAAGAAGGATGCAAAACCTAGATTGATAAGATGGGATCTTCTTTTGCAAGAGTTTGATTTCATTAAGAGTAGTGGACTATGTATCCAAATGAATCGAAGCTGTTATTTTACCTCGATGTGATGCACTAAATTTTGCAAACTTTTTAAGAGCCAATATATTTTCTAGATTTGGGATGCCAAGAGTAATCATAACTGACGGGGAAGTCATTTTAAAAATGACATAATAGAGAAGTTAGTAAAGAAATATCATATAAACCATAGAATTGCTACTTCTTATCATCCTCAGATAAGTGGTTTGGCTGAATTATCCACTTGTGAAATTAAAATAATTATGGAAAAGTCTGTAAATCCAACAAAAATGGATTATTCAGTCAAGTTTGACAATGCTTTATGGGCTTATAGGACTGCATATAGAACTCCTATATGAATGTCCCTATAGAGGCTAATATTTGGGAAAGCTTGTCACTTACCAGTTAAACATAAGCATAAAACATATTGGACGATTAAAGAGTTCAATTATAATTTAAAGGATGCTCGAGAAAAAAGTTATTGCAATTAAATGAGCTTGAAGAGATAATGAATGAATCTTATGAGAGTGTTAAAATTTACAAAGAAAAGATGAAAATGTGACAAGATCAGAGGATTCTTATTAAAAATTTTCAGCCAGGGCAACAATTTTTGCTATATAATTCAATATTAAGATTATTTTCAGGCAAACTTAAGTCCAAGTGGATGGGTCCATTTGTTGTGATAAAAGTTTATCCATATGGAGCTGTGGATATTAAAGATCTTAAATATGTGAAAATATTTAAAGTGAATGGACATAGACTGAAACCCTATTTTATAGGGGATCAACTTAAATTAAATGATCGTATGATATTGGGTCAACCAGAATAAACACTGGTTACGTCGGGCCAGTAAGCGCTTTGTGGGAGGCAACTCAGAGTTATCAGTGTGCTTTCATTTTGAATGTTTTTTGTGTGTGATTAAGAAAAATTCGGCTAGTATTTTAAGACTGTTATGTGTTAGTAATGATATTAAGATTTTATTAAGTGACTTAGACATGTTATAATAAGTATTTGGACGTTAAGTTACCCGGTGTTAAGTCAAGCACTGACACTTAAGCGCGAATGATGAAAAAACATATGAAAATTTTTATTTCTAGAAGATTTGACCACAAATTGGTTACTTAAACGTGCCATGTCAGTATTAGGATGTGTCTAGGAGTTATAGGAAGGATTTTGGCCTACAAATAGAAGGGTTTTATAAAGGATTTTCACCACAATTCAAATTCTAACACTAAAAGTCCAAGAGAAAAAGAGATTTCGAGAAAATGTCTTCATGGGAGACGGATTTGAAGAAAAAGGAAGAAGCCATAAGGAAGAAATTCATTAGTTAGAGTGCACAAACGATGTTGTCGGTGCTATTTCGGGGGTTTGTGGGGAGTTGCCCGTAAGAAGCTGTCGGTCGTTGGAATCGAAATCCCGTCGCCTGCTTTGGAAGGACGTTGAAGTGTGAAATCAAAATGACCCCACATTTTTTGTAGTTTAAATGAAAGAGCATTGTACCTCAAATCCTGTATCTATTCCGATGGATAAACACAAGACTTGAGGATGAGGCTCGATCAAATAAACTAAGGAAAGTATGACGTCCGGTCCCATAGTTTTCATAGTTTAAAATGAAAGAGCACTGTACCTCAAATCCTATATCTATCCCAAAGCACAAGACTTGAGGATGAGGCTCGATCAAATAAACTAAGGAAAGTATGATGTCTGTTTGGTCTGCAAGACTTGAGGATGAGGCTCGATCAAATAAACTAAGGAAAGTATGACGTCCGTTTGGTATGAGGATGAGGCTCGATCAAATAAACTAAGGAAAGTATGACGTCCGTCTGGTCTGCGAAACCATTGTAAAATGAAAGAGCACTGTACCTCAAATCCTGTATCTATCCCGAAGGATAAACACAAGACTAAGGATGAGGCTCGATCAAATAAACTAAGGAAAGTATGACGTCCGTTTGGTCTGCGAAACCTTGATATTTGCCGACAAATTCCCATATTTAATATAAAGGATTAAATAGGGTTTATATTAAGCTAGGTTTAGAAATGCTTTGTATAAGAGAAAGCCCTTAGTTAATTACATCTTAAATGACCAAAGTCACCTAAGAAGACTCTCGATAAAAATCATGAAATATTCTTAAATGACCAAAGCCACCTAAGAAGACTCTCGATAAAAATCAAGAAAAATTATCTTCAAAGAATTTCAAAGGGTAGGACTCTTCAACGCTTTTAAATGACCAAAGTCACCTAAGAAGACTCTCGATAAAAATCAGGAAATATTATCTTCAAAGAATAGCTGGGTTTGGACATGCTTCTTATAAGGGCAAGCCCCTATAGTTAATTACATCTTAAATGACTAAAGTCACTTAAGAAGACTCTCGATAAAAATCAAGAAAAATTATCTTCAAGGAATTTCAAAGAGTAGGACGGTTCGAGAAAAGCTTCCTATAAGGGCAAGCCCCTATAGTTAATTACATCTTAAATGACCAAATGGTTCGGACATGCTTCCTATAAGGGCAAGCCCCTATAGTTAATTACATATTAAATGACCAAAGTACCTAAGAAGACTCTCGATAAAAATCAGGAAATATTATCTTCAAGGAATTTCAAAGGGTAGGCTGGGTTCGGACATGCTTCCTATAAGGGCAAGTCCTATAGTTAATTACATCTTAAATGACCAAAGTCACTTAAGAAGACTCTCGATAAAAGTCAAGAAAGTAGTTAATTACATCTTAAATGACCAAAGTCACCTAAGAAGACTCTCGATAAAAATCATGAAATATTCTTAAATGACCAAAGCCACCTAAGAAGACTCTCGATAAAAATCAAGAAAAATTATCTTCAAAGAATTTCAAAGGGTAGGACTCTTCAACGCTTTTAAATGACCAAAGTCACCTAAGAAGACTCTCGATAAAAATCAGGAAATATTATCTTCAAAGAATAGCTGGGTTTGGACATGCTTCTTATAAGGGCAAGCCCCTATAGTTAATTACATCTTAAATGACTAAAGTCACTTAAGAAGACTCTCGATAAAAATCAAGAAAAATTATCTTCAAGGAATTTCAAAGAGTAGGACAAGTCACTTAAGAAGACTCTCGATAAAAATCAAGAAATATTATCTTCAAGGAATTTCAAAGGTTGGACATGCTTCCTATAAGGGCAAGCCACTATAGAACATGCTTCCTATAAGGGCAAGCCCCTATAGTTAATTACATCTTAAATGACCAAAGTCACCGAAATTCCTATAAGGGCATGCCCCTATAGTTAATTACATCTTAAATGACCAAAGTCACCTAAGAAGATCTATAAGGGCAAGCCCCTATAGTTAATTACATCTTAGATGACCAAAGTCACCTAAGAAAACTTCTATAAGAGCAAGCCCCTATAGTTAATTACATCTTAAATGACCAAAGTCACTTAAGAAGACTCCCTTTCTATAAGGGCAAACCCCTATAGTTAATTACATCTTAAATGACCAAAGTCACCTAAGAAAACTCTCGATAAAAATCAGGAAATATTATCTTCAAGGAATTTCAAAGGGTAGGACTTTTCAATGAAATCAGACGTAGAGGTGTGAAAGGGGATTGGTTTAAATTTGGAACATTTTATTGTAGAGTCCAAAGGAGGAAGAAATAGGGAATGTTATGGATCCAGAGGCGAACCTCGGTGACTTCCCAAGCTATCCTAAAGTTTGGCTTCAGTTTTGAAGAGAAAAAAAATTAAGTGTTTCATCTTGCCAATTTTATTAGTTAGGGCTTACATTCATGTGAAACTATAACACAAATAGCCTGGGAGATATGAGGATTTAGGTTGTGACAAACGACAACCTCGGAATCCTAAGACGAGTTAGGCCTTATTTTGTATAGCTGGCCTATACAAAAGCCTAAAGATAAGGTGAGGATTTACGTTGCATAAGCAAGCAAACTTGAATTCTCATGGCTTTATTGTTTAAGTCTAAGGAAGGAAGATTGGTTTAGCTGGGGAAGACAAGTTTTGCTGTTGAAAATGGCCGTGTTGCCCGCCACTGCTAGCTCCAAGTCCTCAGGAAGACAAGTTTTACTGTTGAAGATGGCCGTGCTGCCCACCATGCTAGCTCCAAGCTCCTTGCGAAGACAGGTTTTGCTGTTGAAGATGATTGTGTTTGCCCACCATGATGCTAGCTCCAAAAGCTCCTGCCGCGACGAGTTTGAGTTATCTAGTGTGTCAAGTTATAATATTAAATCAGGTGTTTATGTTTGAAGTTCTTTAAATTTTATGAGGGCATATTAAAGTTGATTAGAGCGACACCGGTTTGGTGAAGTTCTTTAAATTTTATGAGGGCATATTAAAGTTGATTAGAGTGACACCGGTTAGGATCTAGTTCTTTAAATTTTATGGGGGCATGTTAAAGTTGATTAGAGCGACACAGGTTAGGATCCTACATTAAATTTTATGAGGGCATATTAAAGTTGATTAGAGCGACACTGGTTAGGATCCTACGATCCCTCGTTCCGGCATCACTATTTTCTATTGGATTCACTTAGTCCAAATGAACTTATCAAACGCATCTTTAAATTTTATGAGGTCATATTAAAGTTGATTAGAGCGACACCAGTTAGGATCCTACGGCTCCCTCATTCCGACACTGAGGGCATATTAAAGTTGATTTGAGCGACACCGGTTAGGATCCTACGGTTCCCTCGTTCCGGCATCACTATTTTTATATTGGATTCACTTAGTCCAAATGAACTTACTAAACCCAACTTAATGAGTTCCATAATTTCATCTAAACCGTGGGAAGCCTCGTTAGCAACCGTAGGTTACCTCCTCCGAGGGATCCTCGATCATCAGATAGAGACATCTTAATTTAGTTGAAGTTTTAGTTCTGTGTCATGGTCTTGATTAAATTTTGAGTTGTTTTATAATTTGAATATTGTGGCAGTGGTTTTTATCTTGTTTGATTTTAGTTTTGGTTTTGGGCCTTGGTTTTGGTTAACATGCAAGTTTATGTCATTTTTATACATGTAGGTAAATGCAAGTATAAAAAAGAAACAACGTAAGCACAAAGAGAAGCATGTATGGAAAAGGCACAAGAAAGACGGTACTATAAACTGTAAAAGTGTACCTGACGAGTCTTCTCGTTCCACCACCTGAAACATAAAAATACATATGAGGGCATTTATGAAGAGCAGGAAAAGTAATGTTCTGGTGATTTTCCTAACTCTATGTTGTATTTTGGTAAGTCCTTAAAAGTTTAATTAAGGATGATTTCATTGAAAAAAGTATATTAAGTTTAACAGACCTCTGAGGTATCCAACAAGTTAGGAGGAAGCAGGCACATGCCTCCCTCTCACGAACTGGTGAAAAACCTCGAGTCCATTTAAACTTCTTATGTTGCTTAATGGTTCATCTATGAGTGCTTCTGATGCTCAGTGAACATTGATGTCCTAAATATCCCTAAGAAATGGGTAATTATCATTTATCATTTAATTTGAAAATTATGTGAGTGAATTTACTTAAAGGGCAAGTTGGTGTAACGCGAACACTTAGCCAATATTTTTTTAATCAGGCTTAGTGGTGTTTCAAGGATTTTTGATTATGTTATGTTTATTTCTCTAATCCTCATTTACTCAATTTTAATTTGGCCTAAGTCACCACAATGCCCTTAAGACCTAGGTGAATGTCTTAATTAGTTTCAAAAATGTTAAGCTTTAAGTGGTCATGATTCATGATTTGAATTTTTATTTGAAACTCAAAATTTGAGTATTAAATCAATTAATTATTGACTTAGAAAGTTATACCCCTAAGTCCAGGGTCATTTAAATAAACTTCCAAATTTTACTAATTTAGAAATCTATTAACTTATCTTTTTAATTAAGAAAGTAAGGTTGGTTTCAAACTTCCAAATTTTAATAATTTAGAAATTTATTAACCTATCTTTTCAATTGGGAAAGTGAGATAGGTTTCTACCAATTAACCCCTTGTGTTCCAAACATCAAATAAATTGATTAAGATCAGAGGTTGTCTGCTTCCCTCCATAACTTAAGCCTAAATGTTAATTAAGGCTAAATTTTCAAAATTACACATTTGCCCCTTAGGCTCCAACACTTCATAATTTGTCAAATTCAATTCAAGTGACTTTAAAATTTTTATCCTACCTCATTCATGGGTCAATTAAGATATCAAATGATAAAATGTGATTTTTCAGAATTTAATTTATTTTATATAATTATTTTCATGCAAAAAATATGATTTTTTAAAGAAAACTCCAAACTTGACCAAGGTAAATTCTAATCCTTTCAAATTTTTACTAGGGATAGAACTAGACTAGAGAATTCTTTGTACCAAATTTTATGATTTTTTGAATTCTCTGTGATTTATTAGAACTATTTTAATTTCTAGGTTATTTAATAAAAATAAAGTATTTTAAATGATGAAAATTAAGTTTTGTATTTTTGAAAAATCTCTCTAAGGTTAGAGAACCTAAAGAAGTAAATTTCATAATTTTATGATTTTATTTTGATTTATTGGAATTATTTTAGTGGAAATCCATTTTTTTAGCCTTTAAAAATTATTTTTAAGCTTTGAAATTCAATATCTTTATTTATAAAATCAGGGAAAATATTATAATTGTTCCTAAGTGATTAAGAACCAATTTAGAACATTTCCATGGATTTTATTTTCTTTTTTTATTTTTTATAATTAGGAAGCAATTTAGAACATTTCCATGAGTTTTATTATTGTTGTGATTTTTATGGATTTTTAATTATTCAAATATTTAAAATAGGCCAAAAATTAAGTTTTTATTTTAAATATTATTTTATTTTTAGAAAACAATATTTAAAATAGGCTAAAAATCAAGTTTTTATTCTAAATATTATTTTATTTTTATAAAATGTCCCTCATCACAGACAACTCAAAAAACTAAGTTTCATAATTTTTTGAGTTATATTTTGATTTTTAAAAATCATTTAGGTGTCAAAAGTAGTATTTATCTTTAAAAATCAACTTAAGTTTTCAAATGTACTCAAAATATTATGAAATTTTGATGGTGAGTTCTCTGGATCAGGAACCAAAGTGTAGATCAAAAATCAGGTTATTTAAATATTTATATTTTCCAAAATTAATTATGATAATGATTTAGTGTTTGTAAAATTTAGGTACATTTTAAACGACTTGACCCATGAAATTATTTTCAAAAGCTTCTCTGGTAATGGTGGACCTTCCAAAATTTTCTTGGAATTTTCCAATCGACATGCTAATTTCCATGATTATTTTAGGGAAATAATGTTCAAAAAATTGAAAAATATAGATCTATGTCTAAGAACCTCCTCTGACTTTCGAAAAATCAGAGGATGTTTCCCTTGACAGAGGCTACAACATGCCAAAATTTAAAGCCAAGGTTATGTATCAATATGCATGGAGAATCAAATGATTCAAAATATTGTTTAATTAATTAAAAATAAAAAATGAATCAAATGGATTATAAAATTATCCACATTGTTCTCCTCTGTTCACTGAGCAAGAGGGTATTTTTATTTTATTTTTGTGATTTTTTACACAAATTTATGGATTTTTGATGTTTAGGGAGTTTAAATAAATAGGAAAAAGCCCTATTTATCTACATAAACCGCGCGTGCTGACTGGATCCTAGGCAGCTCCAAAGGCATGCGTGGCGCCTCTGGTTGGACTCCGCCATCCACGTAGCTGGTGACTCAGCCCGTGATTTATGTCCCGAAGCGTTGTCCGGCTCGATCTCCTCCATCCATTTGATACACGCTCGATCAAATGGCTCCCCTCCATCATCCCTGATAGAATGATCCGACCGTCCACACTAAAACCCCTAAGATCTCAGCCTAGACTCAACCAAATCACCTCTAGTTCTGTCCTATGTACTCGTCTAAGTGAGACGAACACATCCATACGGTAATCATGCAATTAAATTAAGCCTAATTAAATGAAGAATTGAAATAGGCTCGGGAAGAGGTGAGGTTTTATACCTTTACTCTGAGAAGTGAAGCCTTGATCAGAGGGTCTTGGCACGTTTGTTATGATCCAAAGAGGCTAGGGATTGAGTCTCTGGTCTTGGTGTAAGGCCTAGGTATGAATTCGATCACGGACGGATTTGAGTGTTGGTCCAAAGCTATGGTAGAGGATCTGTGGAAGGGGGTTTTTATGGGGCTTTGGCTTCTTTCTTGGTTGTGAAGGTGTGGGTACAGTTACTTTGAGAATGGTGGAGTGTGGAGATATAATGGGCTCTGTCCAGATTACTAGCAAGGTTCCAAGCTCAAAATTGAGCTCCGACAATGGGAATTAGTGAGGGAAAATGGTTGGAATGCATAGAGGGGATCTTAGGGAAGCTCTGTGTGAAGTTTGGAGAGGCCTCACTAAGGAAATTTCAGTACCCCTCCCATGGCCGTGGAGGTGAGTTTTTATAAAAATGATCATGGGGGTGGCTCTCAGAGCATAAGCTTGGGTGCGTTGTGTTGCTTAGGTGGAGGGCAGAGGAGCTCTACAACTCAATTTGGCTGAGTTGGCCTCTAGGTTTGATTTGGGTGAAGTCCCACGGGGGTGGCTCTCAGTTTTGAGCTTTTCTGGCCACTAGGCCAGGCGGTCGGTCAGGGGGAGGTGACTAGGAGCTCAGGGAACCTAGGAGAATATGTCACAACAATTTAGTGCAATGATACCTAATTTTGGTAAGGATATCTTAAGCACATGCATTTTTGGAAATAATATCCCTTATTTTGGGGGACCATTGGTTCATGGTTTGATTTAGGTGGTTTCATGATGTTTAGACATGTCACTAAGTCAAACTAAGGGTTGTTATGGACTTAATTTGGTGACTTTAGGGTGGTTAGGTCACATTTAGTGCGTGGGTCCAAGTGGGTGCAAATGACCAAAACTTGGGTTTAGATTTGGTTAGCCATGTCAATTGGCCCAAATAAATGTTTATTGGTGTATATGATCATAAGGAACAACTTTGGTGAAGGATGGAAGTGGTTTTGAGCTCAATTTAAGGGACTGGTGTAGATGATCACAAGGAACAACTTTGGTGAAGGATGGAAATGGTTTTGAGTTCAATTGGGGGTGTAGATGATCATAAGGAACAACTTTGGTGAAGAATGGAAGTGGTTTTGAGCTCAATTGAATGGTGTAGATGATCATAATGAACAACTTTGGTGAAGGATGGAAGTGGTTTTGAGCTCAATTGAAGGATGAATTTGAAGGAATTTTGAATTTTTGTCAATTTGGTCTTGTTGGGCTAGGGTTGGGTTTATCTTGGGTTAGCCTTGGGGTAAGTTAAAATTAATTATTGTAAATGGTCCATAGGGACTTCATGAAGAGTTTTCAACAATACTTGTATGCCAATTTGGAGGTTAAGGATATCAATTGGGTGAAATTTGGGGACTTAGCCAATTTGGGGCCAAATTTGGGAATTTTGGATTTAGGCCAAAATCAACTGGATTTGAGGCTTCACCAAGGCCAATTGATGATTTATTTTGATGTTTATGAATTTTATGAAGATTTTACAACATTAATTGAGGCCAATTTACTAGGCTATGGGTTCAATTTGGTGAGATTAGGTCATATGGTCAAAATTGGGGTTTTGATCTAAATCAAAATTGGGCTCAAATCATGTGCCAATTAAGCTTGCATTTGGTTTAGCTTGGTCATATCAAAAGTGAATTTGAGTTTAGGATGGAAATTGGGGTCAATCAAGATCAAATTGATGGATATTTGAGTTGGATTTGGTGAAATTTGGGTCGTTAAAGACAAATTTGTGGATTTTAGTTAAAGATGGTAAAATTGGCCAAATTGGGTCATGTGGTAGTTGAGAGAAATGAAATTGAGAATATTTGGGATTTATTGAGATTTTCTAGGAATTTTTGCGATTTTGGGCTATGGAGGGGTAGTTTGGTAATTTGGGGGTGTTTTAAGGGCAAAAAGGCCAAGGTGGGTATTTTGGTATAGTTGAGGTACCAACCATCACCAAAAAGCCATGGACCAATGGAAACCCCATTTTGGGTCCTCTACATAGTGGTCTTAGTCAAACCATGACCCTAGGGCTGGTAGGTTTAGGAGACCATCTACATGAGTATCACAAAATGATCATGGGACTAGGCTAGAAATTTGAGTTCAGGGTTGTGAGTGATTGTGAGTGTAGATGAGTGTAGTGAGTGAGTGTAGTGAGTGTAGTGAGTGCCCTAGCTCCAGACCAACACCTATGGTCAACCTTAAGGTCCAGCAGTCCTAAGGGTGACTCATCTTGAGTTTCCCCATAGTGACCCCGCCTACTAAGTATTTAGAGGTTGAGACCAACATGTGGAACTTCAAACTGAGTGGTAAAGAGTTTGGAATTTCTAGTGGTGAGGGTGCCTTTTCTAGTTTTCTAGGAATATTCAATAGGAAAATCCTATGGTCAGACCTTAGGCTACTAAAGAGAAAAAAAACTAAACGTCAACCAAAAATGAGGTCAACAAATGGACCCCTAATAAGTGTGGTGTGTTGGGCAGGCACACCGCGCGTATTAGCGTTGACCGACGAGATCAACAAAAACCAATACAAACTCCTTGGTCAAAGACCCGGAAGTATGTGTAGAGTCGTGTGTGTGATTTATTTTTGCTGGGGAATTAGCAGGTGAGTGTTTGATCAAGTCAAGAAGTAGGGACTCTCGCTAGGGATTGGAGAGTGGACTTTGAGTTATGAAATCTAAGAATGTTCTAGAGGATGGGAACCAGTATGAAAGTGCTGACCTCGAGATGGGAATTGAAATTTAGATATCAATTCAAGAAGAGAGAGAGTCAGGATGTAAAGACTGATCTCGAATGTAATGAATTATAAAAGTAGAAATGAGAATTGAAATGTATATCAATTCTCAAAAGAGAGTGTCAGAATGTAAGGACCGACCTTGAATATAATGAATAAAAAATGTAGGACTGATTCGGAAATGAGAATTGAAATGAAAGCCAATTCTCAAAGGAGGGTGTCGGAATGTAATGACCGACCTCAAATGTAATGAATCAGAAATGTAGGACGGAGTTGGAAATGAGAATTGAAATGTAGGTCAATTATCAAAGGAGGGTGTTGGAATGTAATGACCGACCTTAAATGCAATGCATCATAAATGTAGGACTGATTTAGAAATGAGAAGTGAAGTGTAGGTGAATTCTCAAAGGAGGTGTCGAAATGTAATGACCGACCTTAAATGTAATAAATCAAAAATGTAGGACTGATTCAAAAATGAGAATTGAAATGTAGGTCAATTCTCAAAGGAGGGTGTCCAAATTTAATGACCGACCTCAAATGAATCAGAAATGTAGGATTGATTCGGAAATGAGAATTGAAATGTAGGTCAATTCTCAAAGAACGGTGTCGGAATGTAATGACTGACCTTAAATGTAATGCATAAAAAATGTAGGGCCGATTCGGAAATGATAATTGAAATGTAGCTTAATTCTGAAAGGAGGGTGTCGGAATGAAATGACCGACCTCAAATGTAATGAATCAAAAATGTAGGACTGATTCAGAAATGAGAATTGAAATGTAGGTCAATTCTCAAAGGAGGGTGTCAGAATGTAATGACCGACCTCAAATGTAATGAATCAGAAATGTAGGACTGATTCAAAAATGAGAATTAAAATGTAGGTCAATTCTCAAAGGAGGGTGTCGAAATGTAATGACCGACCTCAAATGTAATGAATCAGAAATGTAGGACTGATTCAGAAGTGAGAATTGAAATGTAGGAGAATTCTCAAATGAGGGAGTCAAAATTTAGGCATCGATCTCAAAATGTAAGAATCAGGATTTAGGAACTGATTTGAAGATGTAAGAATTGAAATTTAGGTATCAATTCAAAGATGTGAGAATTGAAATGTTGGTATCAATTCGAAGATGTGAGAATTGAAATGTAGATATCAATTCGAACATGTGAGAATTGAAATGTAAGTATCAATTTGAAGATGAAAGGGTTGAAATTTAGGTATCGACCTCGAAATGTGAGAATCAGGATTTAGGTACTGATTCGAAGATGTAAGAATTAAAATTTAGGTATCAATTCGAAGATGTGAGAATTGAAATGTGGGTATCAATTTGAAGATGTGAGAATTGAAATGTAAGTATCAATTCAAAGATGTGAGAATTGAATTGTAAGTATCAATTCGAAGATGAAAGGGTCGAAATTTAGGTATCGGCCTCGAAATGTGAGAATCAGGATTTAGGTACTGATTTGAAGATGTAAGAATTTAAATTTATGTATCAATTCAAAGATGTGACAATTGAAATGTGGGTATCAATTCAAAGATGCGAGAATTGAAATGTGGGTATCAATTCGAAGATGAAAGAGTCGAAATTTAGGTATCGACCTCGAAATGTTAGAATCAGGATTTAGGTACTGATTCGAAGATGAGAATATGGAAATTTACAAAGAGATTGTGGTGTTGAATTTGCCAAAGTGTATCAAGTGAAAAGGTTGATTTTGTAGAAGATTTGTAAATCTTTGTGAGTTTTTGTGTAGAGTGTGAAATCCTGCGGGGATATGCAGAGAGTTAGTGTAGATAACGTTGGTTGTGCTGCACGCACAAAAAGTAGGAAATTACGAAAATGGAAGAATCCACTCAACAGGTCGATTTTATTTTCTTGTTATTTTTATCACGTTTAATTTTTCAAAATATGTTTTTAAAGTTTTAATTTTAATTGGTTGATTTTCAAAAGAAATTTGTTTTATTATTTACTTATTTGTGATTATTTTTCATTTATGTTTTATTTATTGTTGAAGATTTGTTGTTTCATTCATTGTTCATTAAAATTCTGAACCATTGCATGGTTCACAGCTTTCATCCATCATACAAAAAGGCAACTGACAATAAGGCACAATTTGAGAGAAATTTCCATTAATTTGCTCTAAAAGAGATGTCATAAATCGGACATAGGCTAATGCCTCAAAAGGTACATTATGTAATTCATGTCAAAATACATTGAGAGTCATCTCATGCAATGAGTACATCGTAGACTGAATATATCAGATACATGTTATGCTGTTAAAAGAAAGAAAGTGAACCCTCTGTACTAGGTATGTTGAGCTCTTGATCAAGCAGACCTTCTAATTCATGCTCCAGGATAAGAGTTCCCTTCATATGTACTTAGAGGTACAACCTTCTCACAGGTTGTATGGAAGTAGCTCCTCCAATTCTGGGTACTGCTGGAATCCATATGGTATTTTACTGTTGTCCATTTTGTGGAAGGTTACAGACACCCTACGGTGTCGTAATCCCAGAATGTAGTGCTTGGCAATGTCTGCACCATTGCCCTTCAGGACAAGTACTAAACCAACTGGAAGAGGAATCTCCACAGCTCCTCTAAATTTGCTACGGCCGACTATATTGATCGGTTTTCTAAATAGAATATTGTTTTTACACATGAATGAAACCGTGCAAAAAGTTCTCACAAAATCATGATGGTCGATGTGTGGGGAAATGCAGTCACCTTCTTCATAAATGTTAATGATGCAATTATTGGGAATGCAGGTAGAAGGTAGAATATTCCACTTGACTATTCTCTTAATCATCCATTTTATCATTGGTGGCAACGAATCCACTTGGTTGTATCTGAGGATCCCAGGCGTATTCCCCTGTCTATCGTTCGTGAAGTTGTAGAAACAACCGCATTGTATGGTGATTCTTCACTTTCCCCTCATCCATTTCTTCGACTCAGAATATGTCCTCTCCATGAGAAGGTCCGCTCGGCCTCTGTCTCTTAAATTGAAGATGCAGTCCAGAATGCTTTTTTTCGTAAGTCTTAAAGAAAAATCTAGTGTATAGCTCCAGGCCTTCCAATATATTGATGAACTTTCCCTGAACTTCTTCATAGAACTCAAATTCTCTTTTATTTACTCTGCTTATCCTGTAGTATTCTACCATACCAGGGGTTGGCAGCTGCCGCGGGCATTCCTTCCTTCGGGCCTCGGCGGGAACCCAAATTGGTGTTGGTCGATCCGAAACATGAGATTCAACCTCTAGTGGGATGTATGACCCTGGGCTCCATGGTCCACGCTGATATGTCCCTAGTGGGACATATGGTTCATCTATCGCGAAGTCTAGAGTCTGAGACTCGTTGGTGCTTGAAGTGTATTCTTCTAATATACTGAAATGTTGTAGATGCAGAACTTTGCAATCCAGGTATTCTACAATTGCGTCTGTGTCGGCGTTATTTCGGGTTGGTTAGTGAGGTTGCTCGTAAGAAGCTGTCGGTCGCCGGAATAGAAATGCCGTCGCCCGCTTTCGGAAGGACGTTGAAGTATGAAATCAAACTGACCCCATTTTTTTCATACTTTAAAGTGAAAGAGCACTGTACCTCAAATCTTAAATCTATCCCAAAGGATAAACACAAGACTTGAGGATGAGGCTTAATCAAATAAACTAAGGAAGGTATGACGTCCGTTTGGTCTGCGAAACCTTTGTATTTGCTGACAAGTTCCCCTATTTTCTTCCTATAAGGGCAAACCCCTATAGTTAATTACATCTTAAATGACCAAAGTCACCCAAGAAGACTCTTGATAAAGATCAGGAAATATTATCTTCAAGAAATTTCAAAGGGTAGGACTCTTCAACAAAATTGGACGTAGAGGAGTGAAAGGGGATTGATTCAAATTTGAAACATTTTATTGTAGAATCCAAAGAAAGAAGAACTAGGGGATATCATGGATCCAGAGGAGAACCTTAGTGATTTCCCAAGCTATCCTAATGTTTGGCTTCAATTTTGAGGAGAAATATTTAAGGGTTTCATCCTAAAAATTTGATTCTTTAGGGCTTACATTCGTGTCAAATGATTACATAAATAGCCTGGAAGATGTGAGGATTTAGGTCGTGACAAATGACAACCTCGGAATCCTAATACGAGTTAGGGCTTATATTATATAGCAAGGCTATACAAAGGCCTAAAGATAAGGTGAGGATTTACGTTGCATAAGCAAGCAACCTCGAAGTCCTATGGCTTTGTTGTTTTAAGTCTAAGGAAGGAAGATTGGTTTAGCTGGGGAAGATAAGTTTTGCTGTTGAAGATGGCCATGCTACCCACATGCTAGCTCCAAGCTCCTTGCCGCGATGAGTTTTAGTTTTCTAGTGTGTCAAGTTATAATGTCAAATCCGGTGGCCTTATGGTTANTCACTTAAGAAGACTCTCGATAAAAATCAAGAAATATTATCTTCAAGGAATTTCAAAGGGTAGGACTCTTCATCGAAATCGGACGTAGAGGTGTGAAAGGGGATTGGTTTAATTTTACATTTTATTGTAGAATCCAAAGGAGGAAGAACTAGGGGATGTCATGGATCCAGAGGAGAACTCAAAGGATAGGACTCTTCAATGAAATCGGACATAGAGGTGTGAAAGGGGATTGGTTCAAATTTGGAATTTTTATTGTAGAATCCAAAGGAGGAAGAACTAGGGGATGTCATGGATCCAGAGGAGAACCCCAGACTCTTCAACGAAATCGGACATAGAGGTGTGCAAGCGGATTGGTTCAAATTTGGAACATTTTATTACCAAAGGAAGAAGAACTAGGGGATGTCATGGATCCAGAGGAGAACCTCGGTGACTTTCCAAGTTATCCTAATGTTTGGCTTCAGTTTTGAGGAGAAATATTTGGGTGTTTCATCCTGCCAATATTATTAGTTAGGGCTTATATTCGTGTGAAATGATCACACGAATAGCCTGGAAGATGTGAAGATTTAGGTCGTGACAAACGACAACCTCGGAATCCTAAGACGAGTTAGGACTTATATTATATAACAGGGCTATACGAAGGCCTAAAGATAAGGTGAGGATTTACCTTGCATAAGCAAGCGACCTCGAAGTCCTATGGCTTTGTAGTTTAAGTCTAAAAAAGGAAGATTAGTTTAGCTGGGGAAGTCAAGTTTTGTTGTTGAAGATGACCGTGCTGCCCACCATGCTAGCTCCAAGCTCCTGCCGCGACGAGTTTAAGTTATTTATTGTGTCAAGTTATAATATCAAATCAGGTGGCTCTATGGTTGAAGTTCTTCAAATTTTATGAGGGCATATTAAAGTTGATTAGAGCGACACCGGTTAGGATCCTACGGTTCCCACGTTCCGGATTTTATGAGGGCATATTAAATTTGATTAGAGCGACACCGGTTAGGATCCTACGGTTCCCTCTTTCCGGCACCACTATTTTCTATTGGATTTACTTAGTTCAAATGAAATATTAAACCCAACTTAATGAGTTCCATAATTTCATTTAAACCGTGGGAAGCCTCGTTAGCAAACANACTTATCAAACCCAACTTAATGAGTTCCATAATTTCATTTAAACCGTGGGAAGCCTCGTTAGCAACCGTACAAGGGATTCCGATAGAGACATCTTAATTTAGTTGAAGTTGTAGTTTTATGTGATGTTTGTGATTAAATTTTGATTTCATTTAAACCATTGGAAGCCTCGTTAGCAACCGTAGGTTACCTCCTCCGAGGGATTCCCGATCATCAAGACTGTGGGAAGCCTCGTTAGCAACCGTAGGTTACCTCCTCTGAGGGATTCTCGATCATCAGATAGAGACGTCTTAATTTAGTTGCAATTGTAGTTTTGTGTGATGTTTGTGATTAAATTTTGAGCTGTTTTATATTTAAATTTAGTTGAAGTTGTGGTTTTGTGTGATGTTTGTGATTAAATTTTAAGTTGTTTTATATTTCGAATAGTTGAAGTTGTAGTTTTGTGTGATGTTTGTGATTAAATTTTGAGTTGTTTTATATTTTTTCGTTAGCAACCGTAGGTTACCTCCTCCGAGGGATTCCTGATCATCCGATAGAGACATCTTAATTTAATGAAGTTGTAGTTTTGTGTGATGTTTGTGATTAAATTTTGAGTTGTTTTATATTTTGAATGTCGGAAGTTGTAGTTTTATGTGATGTTTGTGATTAAATTTTGAGTTGTTTTATATTTTGCATGTTCAGTTGTGGTTTTGTATGATGTTTGTGATTAAATTTTGAGTTGTTTTATATTTTGAATGTTGTAGCGTTGTAGTTTTGTGTGATGTTTGTGATTAAATTTTGAGTTGTTTTATATTTTGAATGTTGTAGATTGTAGTTTTGTGATGTTTGTGATTAAATTTTGAGTTATTTTATATTTTGAATGTTGTGGTGGTGAATTTTATTATGGTTGATTTTAATTTTGGTTTTGGTTATGGTTATGTGGCTATCCTAATGGTTTTAGATTTCATGCAGGGTGACATCTTTGTTTAGCAAGCAAATTTGTAGGTATAAAAGTACAGTATGAAAGTACGAGAAGAAAAACGTAGAAAAACTGTAAAAGTGTACCTACTGAGTCTTCTCATTCCACCACCTGAAACTTAAAATGTATGTTAAGGCAGTTTATGAAGAGAAGGAAAAGTNGATTAAATTTTGAGTTGTTTTATATTTTGAATGTTGTGGCGGTAAATTTTATCTTGGTTGATTTTTTTTAATTTCAGGTTATGGTTATGGTTAACATGCAAGTTTATGTAGGTAAATGCAAGCATGAAACATGTAAGGAGAAGGTAGAAGAAAGACGATACTATNTAATTTAGTTGAAGTTGTGGTTTTGTGTGATGTTTGTGATTAAATTTTGAGCTGTTTTATATTTTGAATATTATGGAGGTGAATTTTATCTTGGTTCATTTTTAATTTTGGTTTTGGTTATGGTTAACATGCAAGTTTATATAGGTAAATGCAAGCATGAAACATGTAAGGAAAAAGGCAGAAGAAAGACGGTACTATAAACAGTAAAAGCGTACCTGACGAGTCTTCTCGTTCCACCACCTCAAACTTGAAAATGCATGTGAGGACATTTATGAAGAGCAAAAAAGTAGAGTTCTGAGGGGTTTTCCTAACTCTATGCTGTATTTTGGTAAGTCCTTAAAAGTTTAATAAAGGATGATTCCATTAAGCGAAAAATATTAAATTTAATAGGCCTCTGAGGTATCAAACAAGCTAAAAGGGGAAAGCAGGTCCNAATATATATATATATATATATATATATATATATATATTAATTCTACACGTTTATAGAGAGTTCTAGAGTTGTTCTGAGAAGAGGAGGCAACCATATAGAGCGGGTGACTACATCAATAAGGTTTTGTGAGTTTTTGTGATTTCTAGAGTTTTGTGAGTCTTGTGAAAGTCTATTGGAGTTTGAGAATTCAGGGAACTTCAAAGAAGTGCTTAGGGAAACATTTTAGTAAAGTATTTGTATCTTTTCCTTAAGTATTGTACTTTGGGTTTGAATTTTATAAATATTTTTGTTTTATTATACCTATATATTCTGAGTAGTTTTCTTCTTTCTCCTTACAATATTAAGTAATCAAGTGGTGGTTTTGATTTGATTAGAACTTTTTCTATTTCAAAAATTTATGATGATATTTTCATCGGTCCTTCATTTACTTGACAATTTGGCCACTTGTATTGTTAAAATTGGTTGAGAAAATTAAAGAGCTGAGAGGGCTAAGATTTCTCTAACTAGTGAGTGTCACATTTCACTTTGGAAAGAGTCATGGTGATCGTCCGAGGGGAGTGCAAATACATAGAGAGATAAGATTTAATGGGCATAGAATTGATGTTTTTAGGGTGCAAGCTAGATTCTTCTATCAATTTGGTCTAGAGATTGGAAATAAGGGTCATTGATAGGTCCTATAGAGAGGGCACTATGGGTAATCTCGAAGTGAGAGACTAGAACCTACCCAACACTACTATACATGTCAACACCAACATTAGATTAGTCGATCTTCGTTATGCTTAAAAGAGATAAGGAATACCAAAGTTAAACTTCTAAACATTTGAAATCATATAGTGATTATGAAATATTTATAAGGAGAAAGTCTCTTTATATATATCTTAAATTTTAAGTTCTTCATTTACTTTTAACTTGCATTTATAGGAATTAGTAGACTTTATTTCATTGCATAAACTAATTTAAATATTTTCTGTAGTCTTAAGTAAAGATTTTTCACAGTTAAGATTCCTGAATTTACTTATTTTCTTTAACTTACATGTGGATAGATGCTAGGGTTTTTAAAGAAAACTTCATATTACTTGAAATGATACTTATACTTGCATAGTACAAATAGTGAAAAAAACTATTAATCTAAATTTTATACTATTTAATTTGTTCTCACTAACCAATAAATAAAAATTGGGTCAAGATTTTAGCCATATTCGAGAATATAAATATCTACGTAATTGCGGGTTGAGACAAGTTTTTGCTTCCGTTGCCGGAGAACTTAAATGGAAATTTTATTTCGGAACTTTTTGACTTAGAAAACTTATATGAATTGTAGAATAACTAAAAATTAGTTTTAGAATTATTTCAATTTTTGAAAATTACAAAAACATAAAAAAATTGCAAAAATGAAAAAATATATATACAATTTTTTTACTTAGATATTTTAAGTATTTTATTTTTTTGAATTTTACCTATTGCATGTGAAGTTTGGATTTGAAGTTTAGTGTCCTATGATTCTAAATTAGAATAAACTATAAGTAGAATTTGAAAGCAAAAATAACTTCACAATTCTAAAGAAATGACAAACACATCACAAAATAACTCTGAGATTTTAACTACTGAAAATGAACATCAAAATTTACAGAGAACTTTAAATAATTATGCAAATCCTACAAAAGATAAAATTCACTTAAGTATTCAAACTCCTGTTGTAAATGCTAACTTGTTTGAACTTAAACCTGCAATAATACAGACAGTGTAAAATAATCAGTTTGAGTGAACACCATTTGAGAATCTAAATTTACATCTTGCAAGTTTTCTGGAGCTGTGTGTTACCTTCAAATATGATGGTGTATCAAACGATGCTGTTAAACTTAGACTTTTTCTTTTTTCTTAAGGGATAAAACTAAGATGTGGTTAAATTCATTAACACCTGGATCTATTAGAAATTAGAGAAATTTGACACAACTTCTTTGCTAAATACTTTCCTCCTTCAAAAATAGCTAAGTTAAGAAATGATATTACCTTTTTTACTCAGTGTGAAGGAGAGTCAATTTATGAAGCTTGTAAACGATTTAAGGAAATCCTTAGAAAGTGTCCACATTATGCTCTACATGACTAGCTACTCATTTAAATATTTTACAATGGATTAATAGGATCCCTTAGATGTATAATTAATGTTTTTGTTGGAGGGTCTTTAATGTCAAAACCATTTGATTAAGCTTATGCTTTAGTTGAAGAGATGGGTATTAATAATTTCTAATGGCTCTCAGAAAGGGTAAATCCTAAGAGAGTAGCTAGTATTCATGATAATGATGTTATATCTATATTGGCATCTCTATTTGTTATGATATTTAGGAAATTAGATAATTTTGCAATAAACTTTTCTCAAAAACCTCACGTGAGTGAGGAAAATTTATTAGGACAATTAAATGATTCTCAATCATTAGAAACTTTGCATGCGGTTACTATTAAACCCAATAACCCATATTCTAACTTTTATAACTTAGGTTGGAAAAACCACCCCAAATTTAACTAAAATAATAATAATTTCGATGGTGAAAATTGGCAATGGAGGAACATTCAAGCAAACCCAATAAAAAAAACTGAACAACCATGGTAGTTCTTAGTATCGACCTTTTTATCCTCCTGGCTTCAATAACCAGCAGTTTAAGCAAAAGAATTCATCTATAGAAGAAGTAGTTTTACAAATGGGTAATCAATTACAAAGTCAAGGTGCTATAATAAGAAATATTGAGAATAAAGTAGGACAAATTGCTAATGCACTTAACAATAAACCCCAGAGAACACTTCCTAGTAATTTTGAGATAAATCCGAAAGACAAAAGTAAAAAATAAGAACAAGTTAAAGTTATTCAACTTAGGAGTGGAAAGGAATTAAATATTAGAATTCAAAAAGAGATTGAAGTTGAGAAAGAAATTGAAGAAATTGAAAAGCCTAAAGAAATTATTTCTAAAGATAAAGAACAACCTGTCTCTCCAACTAAAATTGAACCAGAAAGACCACCACCTCATTTTCCTCAAAAACTTAGACAGCAAAAGCTTGATCAACAATTTTTAAAGTTTTTTTAGATATTTAAAAAGCTTATGATCAATGTTCCATTTGCATAAGCTTTGGAATAAATTTTGAGTTATGTAAATTTATGAAAGAAATATTAAACAAAAAGAGAAGTTTGCAACTTATGAAATGGTTGCACTTAGTGAAAATTGTAGTGCAATAACTCAAACGATGCTTTCTCAAAAGCTTAAAGACCCGGTAGTTTTACTATACCCTATCTGATTGCAGAAAAAATTTATGGAAAAGCATTATACAATTTAAGAACTAGCATTAATCTCATGCCTTTATCTATTTTTAGAAGGTTGTACTTAGGAGAGATTTCTCCCACTACTGTAACTCTTTAGTTAGTTGATCGATCTATCACTTATCCGAAAGGGGTTATAAAAGATGTAATAATTAAGGCGGATAAATTTATCTTCTCTATGGATTTTATTGTACTAGACATGAAAGAAGAAAAAGAAATTCCTATTTTTCTGGGTAGACCTTTCCTTGCAACTGGACGCGTTATGATTGATATGCAGAAAGGAGAATTAACCATGAGATTTAATGACCAGGAAGTAAAATTTAATGTTCTGAAGTCAATGAAGTATCTTACTAAACAAAAAACTGGTAAATGTTATAGGATGAATATTATTGATTATATGATTGCTAAACATTACCAAGAAATATGTGAGGTCATATCTGAGCAAAACGATGAAGTTATATCAGATCAGAAAGAAATAGAAAGTGAAACTAAAACTGATTTTGAAGAAAAATCATTTGAGATAAAGGTGTGTGATGTCTTTTTTTGTGACTTAATTGAGAAAGGAATTGAAGTTTTTATGAATGATTTCTCAGTTTTTGGAAGCTCTTTTGATTCCTGTTTAGTTCATTTAGCAAACGTTTTAAAACACAGTGAAGAAACAAATTTAGTTCTCAATTGGGAAAAATGTCAATTTATGGTCATAGGAGTTGTGTTAAGACATAAGATTTCTGAAAATGACATGTTAGTTGATTTAGCAAAAATTCAAGTTATTGTTGAATTACAACCTCCTACATCAGTAAAAATAGTAAGAAGTTTTCTAGGACATACTGGATTTAATATGAGGTATATTAAATCCTTATACTATGTAAAAATTCATAACTTATGTTAAGGGGTTTTACTTAAAGATTTTTATAGTTTTTGTCCTACCAATGCAATAGTGAAACTTTAGAAAAATCTTCAATAACTCAGGTTAAAACTAAAATGTAAGAATATCTAGTAGCCAAGTCTGAGAGTTCTGATTTTATATTCATTTCAAGAACAACTATAATTTTTCGTACTAAGGATGCTTAGAAGTATTACAAGAAAAATAATTTCGTGATAACCCTATTAATAAGGATGTTAATACTTTAAAATTAAGTTCAGAAATGTAATTAAGTCTCTTTCTTTATGACGATTCAAGTGAAGTCAATTTTTTATTAGGCGTTTCCTCAAGCTTCTCCTCACTTTTTTTTTGCTTTTCTTTTTCTCTTAGAATCATTTTCAAGCCTTTCTTTTCTTTTTTTTTATGTGAGGATTACTATATCTGGATAGCTTTTAATAATTTTGAACTACACCATCCTCTTCTTACAGTTAAAAGCTTCCCGCATTTCCTTACTTGATAAATCTGTATTAGCTTTGAAAAAGATTTTTCACTGAGTTTCAATCTTTTTTTTAAAGTGTACTATGATCTTTAATATTAAAAATATAATTTCATTTTCATGAATAGTAAATGCATATTATACTCTTATACTAATTAACTTCACTCTAGAACTAACCTTTACTACTTAAAACTTTTACTTAAGTCTACTATGACATTTATAAAATAAAAATATTGTTTTCTAAAGCTAACCCCACATACCACATGTCATGTTAAAAGTAATTTTGAAAATATAATTTAATGAGGACAAATAAGGTATAGTTTTAAAAAGTTTTTCTTTATTCTCCCAAACTTAAATTTTTTATTAATTTAAAATAGTATAGTGCATAAAAAATATGAAGAAAGAGAAAAATAATTTTAAAAGTTCTAAATAGGAGAATTGTACAGGTACAAGTAGTTAAGACATTTGTTGAACAATGATAAATCTAAACATCTATAACTATATAAGCATAAAGTAAAGTCTACTCTAACACACAGATAATATAAACTAAAGAAAATTGAAGTAAGCAACCATACCATAATGAAAAAGGTGCAGCACAACAATCCAAAATTTATAAACCTAAAAAGACTACTCAAAGTTAAACATATCAATCCAACATTACTATAAGTAACAAACGAAGGAAATCTAAAAGCTAAGGAAAAACACTCTAATCATCCTCCTTCCCCTCCTCCTCATCATCATTAGCATCAACATCCTCCTCAATTTCTCCATCTCTCTTGTATGGATAAAACCTTGGGCATGTAGGAAATTCAACTGTGATCACCCATCAAAAACTTCACTTGAGACTCGTTAAAAGTAACAGCATAATAAACTCTTCTCTATAAATACTCATCATTGTTGTCCAAGTGTGCTTCTAATCCTTGCATCTGATTCTTTAATAATAAAATATCCCTTGTTGTATGAATAACTACTCCAATACAATGTCCAGAGTAGAAGTACTAGAGGTGGAAGGTCTCGAGGATGAAGTTGATGGAATGTCTGAACCTTCACCCTTGGATCCTGAACTAGTATGCTTTTCATATATTTTCAATTTAGCTTTACCAATAGGCTTTAAGGATGGAAAGGTTTTCTCACATAGCTCATATTTAACTCCAGATTGTATACACATGGTAGAAATAAGAGAAGTGTAACCCAGACCTCTAGTTGTTCCACCTTTTGAGGAAATGATCATATTCATGTAAATGAGAGAGTCAATATCTATAAGTTTTTTTCATTTGAATAGAATAGTTCAAAGTGGATCTCTTCCGGTTTACCTCACTAAAATGATTAGTTGGAAGAAGTATGATAGAAAAGAAATAATGTCAAGCGAGAATGAACATTAAGTTTATAAAAAGAAAAGTTTAACCGGTGTCCCTTCTTGATCTTCCAAACACCATGCCTGTCAGTCAAGAACCCAATAATTTCATAAGCTTGGCACAGTTGGATTAAACTCTAAATAGAAGCAAGTACGAATGTTATGCAGTTGATAAATGTGATTAATTTAAATAAGATTAATATCAACACAGTGTCCTCTAACAAACATCAAATCGTCAGATTCATCAGGGAAGTTTGCATAAAATTTGTGAATAACAGAATAACTGCAACGACAGTGAAATAACAAAAAGTTTCCCATTGTTGTTCCACAATCAAGTACTTGATCATTTCTCCATGATGAAGAAAACTACATTCTGTAATCAATTTCTATGATTGCAGATCTCCATATCTATCCTGGGCTTTAGAACTTGCAAATCTTTCATTATCAAAAATAGCTTTTCCTCTTCCCCTTTTCATCTTAGGAGCCATGTTTAATCTAATAAAATTTTAAATAATTTCCAATAAATTCCAAATATAACTTTATAAGGCTCTTAAAAACACATTTTAAGCAAAATAATGATTCAACCATGTCTTTCCCACTATTTTCTTCAAATGTTCCTAATGTTTGGCCTAACCACAATGTGGAAGAAATTCATGGTGAAATGAAATTTTTTTTATGCCAAAATGTAGATCTTACCCAAAGAAGAAGAAATCTAAAGTTTGAAGTTCTTATTCCAAGCCAATCTCTCACAAATCCAAGCCCTAAGGAAGCAAACTGCAAAATATAGGAGGAAGAAGATGAGTCGGGAGAAAAATGGTGAAAATCAGTGGTTTGTGCGCAAAAAAAATGATCTGGTACAGTCCGACACTATAGCACTGATTCAGGAGTGGTAGCGCCATACTTCGTACATGAATGACGTTATAGCTCCAATTTATGGTGCTATGGCGCCAGTGCTCAACAGTCTATATTTTTGAAATTTTTGTCATTTTAAAAAGAGCACAACACTCTAAAATTAATGGGCCTAAAATTGGTCGATTTAACAAAATTAGATTTCACTATCTTTTCCTTTTTCTTTCAAATTTCTCCAGTTCTTCAATTGCAATGATATGAGAGATCAATTTCAATTACTCAGGGCATTTTAACACCATGTACTAACAACACAAACTTAATAGATTTTCTTATAATAATAAGTTTATTACAAACGAACATAACATCACTTTAACAACGATAAGGAAATACAAACAAGACACTTAAATTTGCTATATTAGAGTCATATTACATTTGAAGTTGGTACACAATTACTTAACACCCATCAACCACAGGTTTTTCACATAATAATATGTTTAAGAGTAGTTGTGCTCCATATTGTCCCCCACCTTTTCACCCACTTGATAGTTATGATTGTAGAGGTGGTAGAATGGAGAGCGAGGGAAATTTTGAGCAACTTTATCATCAATCCATTTGCTTTTGCAATAAATAATTATTTGAGAATATTGGAAACACGCCATATGATTGCATTGATGTTTCATCAACCACTTTAAGTGCTTGTATTGATGGTACTTGTCACTCAACATGTTGTTGAGATGGGATAACTCTCCATCATTCTTCACCAATTTGTCTGCAATTTGCTCCAAACTTAGTACTAGGAATCCATTTAAATAAGTTTGGGCATCCTTATGAACAAACATATTATCATTTGCACTTCTATTACTCCTTATGAATCTTAAAGCAATGATTCTTAAGGTTGGGATGATCTTCACTCTTCTCTTCCTTTACAATACTTGGAATTGTAAAGGAATTTAAAGAAAATGACTCTAATTCTGTCTAAATAAGTTTTAATAGAGAAGAAGGGACATAAAACTATCAATTAAGTGGTTTAAGGAAGTTATTTTAACTGTGGCACTATAGCGCTAGATATAGTGCTATAACGCCAATCCAAAATTTTCAAATGTCAATTTGTTTTTGTCCTCATATTATTTTAATCAATAAATTATTGTTTTGTGTTGCCTTAATCATGTAAGACTTAATATAACTTCATAAACTCATCATAACAACAATCACAAATCAAATCAAACCATACTGATAACTATGGGTTGCCTCCCACAAAGCGCTTGGTTTAACGTTGTTAGCCTGATATATCTAATGTTTTAACTTGGTTGACCCAATGTCAAGCTCTCCTAAAATTTAGGACTTTTTCCTCTTGTATAAGCTTTTAACATGTGTTCATTTACCTTAATCATTCCCCCAGTTTTAGGATCTTCAATATCAACAACACCATGTGGATAAACTCTTACCATAATAAATGACCCTGACCACCTCGACTTAAGTTTTCCTGGAAATAATTTCAATCATGTATTATATAATAAAACTACTTATCAATGATTAAAATAATTTTTCAAGATCCTATGATTATGCCTCATTTTCATTTTCTCAATATATATTTTAGCATTCTCATAAGATTCATTTCTTTTTTCATCAAACACATTTAATAACAATATTCATTTCTCTCCAGCGTCTTTCAAATTATAATTAAACACTTTTATGACCCAATAAGCTTTATGCTCAATTTTAACTGGTAAATGACATGTTTTTCCATATATGAGTCGATAGGGTGACATTTCGATAGGAGTTTTATAAGTAGTCTTATATGCTCATAATGCATTATCCAGTCTCCCAGACCAATCCTTCTTATTAGGATTAACAGTTTCTTTCTAAAATTCTTCTAATGTCATGATTAGATGCTTCTGCTAGATCACTAGTATGGGGATGATAAGATGTGGTCATTTTGTGCTTAAGTCCAAAATTTTGAGTTAATGTTTAAATCATTCTATTCTTAAAATGACTTCCTCCATCTGTAATAATTACTCTCGACATTATAAATCTAGTAAAAATATTTTTCCTTAAAAATTTTGCAACACTCTTAGCATCACAATGGGGTAAAGCAACAACTTCAATCGATTAGAAACATAATCCACTACTATCAAAATATAAATTTTTCCAGAAGATGGTATAAATGGTCCCATGAAATCTAGACCCCAAACATCAAAAATTTCAACTTTCAAAGTAAAATTAAGGGGCATTTCATTTCTTCTAGAAACATTGCATACTCTTTGACATCGATCACAAGCTTTTTAAACAATTATTAACATCATGACGACGATTATTTCGGGTTTGTTTGTGGGGTTGCCCGTAAGAAGCTGTCGGTCGCTGGAATCGAAATCCCGTCGCCCGCTTCGGAAGGAGGTTGAAGTATGAAATCAAACTGACCCCATATTTTTCATAGTTTAAAATGAAAGAGCATTGTACCACAAATCCTATATCTATCCTGAAGGATAAACACAAGAATTGAGGATGAGGCTCGTTCAAATAAACTAAAGAAAGTATGACGTCTGTTTGGTCTGCGAAACCTTTGTATTTGCTGACAAGTTCCCCTATTTAATATAAAGGATTAAATAGGGTTTATATTAAGTTGGGTTCAGACATGCTTCTTATAAGGGTAAGCCCCTAAAGTTAATTACATCGTAAATAACCAAAGCCACCTTAGGAAACTCTCGATAAAAATCAGGAAATATTTATCTTCAAGGAATTTCAAAGGGTAGGACTCTTCAACGAAATCGGACGTAGAGGTGTGAAAGACAAGGAATTTCAAAGGGTAGGACTCTTCAACAAAATCGGACGTAGAGGTGTGAAAGGGGATTAGTAAGGAATTTCAAAGGGTAGGACTCCAAAATCGGATGTAGAGGTGTGAAAGGGGATTGATTCAAATTTGGAACATTTTATTGTAGAAACCAAAGGAAGAAGAACTAGGGGATGTCATGGATTCAGAGGAGAACCTAGGTGACTTCCCAAGCTATCCTAATGTTTGGCTTCAATTTTGAGGAAAAATATTTAGGTGTTTCATCCTGCTAATTTTTTTAGTTAGGGCTTACATTCATGTGAAATGATCACACAAATAGCCTGAAAGATGTGAGAATTTAGGTCGTGATAGACGACAACCTCAGAATCCTAAGACGAGTTAGAGTATATTGTATAGCAGGGCTATGCAAAGGCCTAAAGATAAGGTGAGGATTTACGTTGCATGAGATATATAACAGGGCTATACAAAAGCCTAAAGATAAGGTGAGGATTTACGTTGCATAAGCAAGCAACCTCGAAGTCCTATGTATTTAGCCTAAAGATAAGGTGAGGATTTACGTTGCATAAGCAAGCAACCTCGAAGTCTTATGGCTTTAATAAGGTGAGGATTTACGTTGCATAAGCAAGCAACCTTGAAGTCCTATGGCTTTGTTGTTTATATCTAAGGAAGGAAGATTGGTTTAGCGAATCCTAAGACGAGTTAGGGCTTATATTGTATAGCAGGACTATGCAAAGGCCTAAAGATGATTGACAAACAACAACCTCAGAATCCTAAGATGAGTTAGGGCTTATATTGTATAGCAGGGCTATGCAAAGTCCTAAAGATAAGATGAGGATTTACGTTGCATAAGCAAGCGACCTCGAAGTCCTATGGCTTTGTTGTTTAAGTCTATGGAAGAAAGATTGGTTTAGCTGGGGAAGACAAATTTTGCTGTTGAAGATGGTCGTGTTGCCCATCATGCTAGCTCCAAGCTCCTATCGCGATGAGTTTGAGTTTTCTAGTGTGTCAAGTTATAATATCAAATCAGGTGGCCCTATGGTTGAAGTTCTTTAAATTTTATGAGGGCATATTAAAGTTGATTAGAGTGACACCGGTTAGGATCCTACGGTTCCCTCGTTCTGGCATCACTATTTTTGTATTGTATTCACTTAGTCCAAATGAACTTATCAAACCCAACTTAATGAGTTACATAATTTCTAGCAACCGTAGGTTACCTCCTCCGAGGGATTCTCGATAGAGACATCTTAATTTAGTTGAAGTTGTAGTTTTATGTGATGTTTGTGATTAAATTTTGATTTCATTTAAACCATTGGAAGCCTCGTTAGCAACCGTAGGTTACCTCCTCCGAGGGATTCCCGATCATCAAGACTGTGGGAAGCCTCGTTAGCAACCGTAGGTTACCTCCTCTGAGGGATTCTCGATCATCAGATAGAGACGTCTTAATTTAGTTGCAATTGTAGTTTTGTGTGATGTTTGTGATTAAATTTTGAGCTGTTTTATATTTAAATTTAGTTGAAGTTGTGGTTTTGTGTGATGTTTGTGATTAAATTTTAAGTTGTTTTATATTTCGAATTTAGTTGCAAATTTTGAATGTTGTAGCGGGTATTACCTTCTCCAAGGGATTCCCGATCATCCAATAGAGACATCTTAATTTAGTTGTAGCTGTTATTTTTTGTGGGTTTGTATTAAATTTTGAGTTGTTTTTATATTTTGAATGTTGTGGCGGTGAATTTTATCTTGGTTGATTTTAGTTTTGATTTTGGTTATATTTATGCAAGTTTATGTAGGTAAATGCGAGCATGAAACATGAAAGGAAAAGGCATAAGAAAGATGGTACTATAAACTGTAAAAGCGTACCTGGCGAGTCTTCTCGTTTCACCACCTGAGACTTGAAAATGCATGTGAGGGCATTTATGAAGAGCAGGAAAAGTAGAGTTCTGAGGGGTTTTCCTAACTCTATGTTGTATTTTGGTGGGTCTTTAAAAATTTAATTAAGAATAGGAAAGGGTAAAATTTTGGTAATTTTCCTAACCCTATGTCATATCTTTGCGGGTCCTTAGAAGTTTAATTAAGGAAGATTCCATTGAGCAGAGAATAATGAAGTTTTAATAGCCTCTGAGGTATCCAACAAGTTAAGAGGGGGAAGCAGGTCCATGCCTCCCTCTCACCAACTGGTGAAAAGCCTCGAGTCTATTTAATCTTATTAAGTTGCTTAATGGTTCATCCTATAAATACCCTTATTACTCAGTAAACTTNTGGTGTTTTAAGGATGTTTGATTTAATTATGTTTATTTCTCTAATCCTTGTTTAATAAATTTTTTATTTAGCCTAAAACACCACTAAGCCCTTAAGGCCTAGGTGAGTGTCTTAATTAGTTTTGAAAAGGGTTAGGCTTTAAGTGGTCATAATTCATGATTTAAGTTTTATTTGAAAATCAAGATAGGGGTATTAAATTGATTAAGTATTGGCTTCCAAAGTTATACCCCTAAGTCCAGGCTCATTTAATTTTAACAAACTTCCAAATTTTAATAATTTAGAAATTTATTAATCTTAATTAAGAAAGTGAGATTGGTTTCTACCAAGTAACCCCTTTGTGTTTCAAACAACAAATAAATTGATTAAGATTAGAGGTTACCCATTTTCCCTCCTTGAATTAAGCCTAAATGTTAATTAAGGCAAAATTTCCAAAATTACACATTTGCCTCTAAGGCTCTAACACTTCATAATTTGTCAAATTCAACTCAAATGACTTCCAATTTTTTATCCTACCTCATTCATGGGTCAATTAAGACATCAGAGGAGAAAATATGATTTTTTAAAATTTAATTTAATTTATATAATTATTTTAACGCAAGAATAGGATTTTTCAAAGAAAATTCCTAACTTGACCAAGGCAAATTCTAATCCCTTGCAATTTTTACTATAGGTTGACTAAACCAGAGAAGCCTTTGGAAAAAAATTCATGATTTTTTGAATTCTCTATGATTTATTAGAATTATTTTAATTTCTTGTCTATTTAATAAAAATAAAATATTTTAGG